>APFE031532571.1:0-13363 GCA_000404065.3 Pinus taeda
ATGATCTCCGTTTGACGCGTACAATAGCTCATTAGAAAGATCTATTCGAGCACTATCATTGTTGGAACGGAAAACATCAGTCCATTCCATGGGCCCATGTTGCCCCCTGATTCCCCAAAAAACGCCGTTTAGGGCCTCAAAACGGCTCCGGAAGTTCAGGACCCGAAAAACTGCTAAAAATAGTAAGTTATGCTACAATTAAGGAAACTGAAAATACTGAGAGAAACAATGATGGGGGTCCAGATGGACTTGGCAGGTGGCCACCAATATCCACCTGGATCAAGTAGCAAGGTACTCTTCAATCAAATCTATTCTATCACTTTTCCTGATTAATCAAACTTGCTCAACAGACCTCCGTCGTTCATCTGCACTTCATGGATCTGATGGTTCACAAGGATTTCGAGTAGACAACAAGCACAAGGATTAACCGCCCAAAAAGTGTTTTCCTCTCTCCTCCTCGCTGCTACGTGTCGCTTGATGAGTGGAATCTGGTGCTCACCCTTCAATACCACTTATGGGTTTGAGGCCGCTCAAAATACAACTTCCACTGTTGCGAAACCACTTTCCTCACGAATTAACGCCCTCACATCTCTATCGTGCAATGACCGTTGATCTATGAGACCCAACGGATCTCATGCATTCTCTCATTCATCCGTCATTTGATGGATTCTGTGTTTTAATCCAGTTCCTCTGCCATATGCCCTGTCTTCACACAGAACACTCATATAATTGACATTTTAGATCACCATCGATCCATACAGTGGTCAATGGTCGATCAACACACTTACAAACACTAGATTCAACTCTATATATGCAATTCACATAGATGCACAAATTCAACGCTGAAACACACTTTTCTATTATACACGGACGATTACAAGCTAAGGGATTTCAACCTTAGAACAAACTCCATCTCGACTACATTGTATCTATCTTTGTTTTCATATTTTTTTGTCTATTGCTCTAGCAAGGTACTCTTCAATCAAATCTATTCTATCACTTTCAACGCAGATAGGATGGAAGATGCATCAGATGGATGTGAAGACAACATTCCTCAATGGTGTGATTGAGGAAAAGGTGTATATTGAGCAACCCGAAGGATTTGAGACCTTCAACAAACAGTCACATGTGTTCATACTCAAGCGAGCATTGTATGGATTGAAACAAGCATCTTGTGCTTGGTACAATAGGATTGACAGTTATTTCACCACATTGGGCTTCACCAAAAGTGAAGCATATGTGAACCTTTACCATATTTTCGTTGAAGGTAGATTATTGATTATAGTATTATATGTCGATGATTTAACTCTAACAGGTGATGAGAAGTTGGAAAAATCTTGCAAAGAGGATCGCAAGAGAATTCAAGATGAAGTACCCGGACTCATGCATTATTTCCTTGGTATGGAAGTATGGCAAGGAGATGAAGAATTGTTTGTCTCTCAGGGAAAGTATGCCAATGAGATACTGAAGAAGTTCCACATGGAGAGAAACAAACCCATGGAGACTCCTCTAGTAGGGAACTAGAGGAAGGAAGATGCTACTTCCGGTGAAGTAGTGGAGGCTACTATTTATAGGCAGCTTGTGGGTTCACTTATGTATTTAGTGAACACACGGCCAAACATATGTTTTGCAATTAACCAACTTAGTCAAGAAATGGTTAAGCCAACCAAACTCTATTGTAAGGCAACTAAACATGTGTTGAGATACCTCAGAGGCATCACTTAGTTTGGTCTTTGGTACAAACAGACAAAGGGAGTGAAGCTTCAAGGCTTCACAAATGCAGATTAGGCAGGGAGTCCATCCAAAAGGAAGAGCACAGCAGGGGGAATCTTCAGTATTGGGTCAGCAACAGTTTCTTAGTACAGTAAGAAGTAGAGATCAGTTGCACTTAATTCAGCAGAAGCAAAGTACATGGTTGCTAGTCAAGCAACTTGTGGGGCTATGTGGATGAGGAAGATCCTTGTTGGGTTATTTGGTCAGCAAATGGATCCTACATTGATTTACTGTTATAATCAAAGTTTTATCAAAATCTCTGATAATTTACTTTTTCATTATCAATCCAAGCATATCAACATCCGGTATCACCATCTACGAGATTGTGTGCAGAGGAGAGTCATGTTGCTAGAGTATATTCCTACATAGGAACATGACGCATATACTTTGACAAAGGCATTGTCAAAATGCAAATTCTAGTTTCATAGAGGCATGATCAGGGTGGAAGATAATCCCTTTCTTGTTGAGAGGGAGTGTTGAAAATGCAACAAGAAAATCCTAATTTAATTTTGTCCTTGAATTAAATTGGGAATAAAATTGTAATTCCACATCTCATGACAACTTGTATTAGTTAACTAAGTTAATTTGACTTAGTTGGCTAAGTTAATTCCAGATGAGAGTCTAACTTGAGTCATGTAAAGTGTCTCCTACTTTATCGTAGCCCTAATTGAGTTTATTTTGGGTTTTAATTAATTAATTTATTCAGCTGAGTTAAAGTTAGTTAAACTAGTTCCAACTATTGGAGGAACTAGTGGGAGTTCTAGTAGTGTGGTGCTGCCCGCAGTGATCAACCAGTAAACTGATGATTCACTCATAAAAAACTCATGCATGTCAGATCTAAGAGTTACCCAGTTGAGATTGGAGTTCATGGACAATGTACTATCAGTTGTATAATCATCTGAATTGTACAAGTGGTGCATGCAGTCAGAGGAAGGACTATGAGGATTGCGCAACTCCAATTGAGGAATTTCCCTAATTAATAGGGGGTTAATTCCCAAGGAAACAACGCAAGGAAATAGAGACTTGGGTAAGTAGAAAATTGGTTAAGTATTGGCCTGGGCTTGTCTAGGAAGTTGTGAGACAGATAACGATAGTGTAGAGGTTGCTCGGGCTTGAGCAAAGATTTGTAATCTTCTCATATTTTCTGACTAATGCAATATACAAATAACAGGTGTTTTTAGCTGTGGCTATCCCTAGGAAATCATTGTGTAATATGTTGATTGAATTCTTTCTCTTGTATGCTTCATGATTTCATGATCGTTTAATTGTCTTCACTGATGAGTAGAGTAGATTCAAGTGTATTGTTTTAGTAAATTACAATTATCAATTTGAATCTACAAGGAATTTCTACAAATGCTACTAATTGTGATGAATGGAAGGATGGAATGAAGAAAGAATACCATGCCCTTTATAAAAAATGGCACATGGAGGTTGGTGGATCCTCTTACTAGCATCAAACCTATTGGTTGTAAATGGTCTATAAAGTCAAGTGTAAAGGAGATGGTTCACTTGAAAAATACAAGGCTAGAATTATAGCTAAAGGCTATGCTCAGAAGGAAAATGTTGATTATACAGAGACTTTTTCTCCTATAGAAAAATGGAGCACAATCAGAACTTTATTTTTTCTTGCAACACAAAAAGGATGGAAGATGCCTCATATGGATTTGAAAACAACATGTTTGATTGGAGATTTGAAAGAGGATGTCTACATGTTTCAACCAGAGGGTTTTGTTGTCAAAGACAAAGAAAATAAGATATGAAAATTCATAAAGGCATTATATAAACTAAAACAAGTATCTCATGCTTGTTATGAAAAATTAATTGAACACCTCCTTACGTTGAATTACAAAATTTGTGACCTAGATGATGTAAATTTATTGTCAATAAGATTGGAAAATATGTTGTATATCTAGTTGTCTATTTTGATGATTTGATGATTACAAGGAACAATGATAATTATATAGCATCTGTTAAAAGGGAGTTGCAGAAAATTTTTGACATGACAGATTTGGGTTCATTACGTTATTAGTTAGGAATTGAATTCGATCAATAACCCAAACATATTTTTATTTCTCAGAAGAAGTGTGTTGGACAACTATTAAACAAATTTGGAATGTCATATTGTAACCCTATTTCTACTCCTATGGAGCAGAATTTGAAACTTACTTCCACTGAAGGAAGTGCATTTGATGATCCAAAAAATGACAGACAACTTGTTGGACGTTAAATTTTTTTAACCACTACTAGACCTGACATTACTTTTGTTGTAGGGATACTTTCCAGGTTCATGCACCAACCCTATGAATGCCATTGGAATGCAACACAGAGAGTGTTGAAATACTTGAAGGGAACTCAAACTTTTGGCATCAAATACTCCAATGTTTCATATTTCCATCTCACTAGATATTCATATTCTGACTTTGATGGTGATAGAGAGAATGGGATCTCTACTTCTGGTTATCTGATGACCGTTGGATCAACAATAATTAGTTGGAGGTCACACAAGCAATATGTAGCTGCTAATTCTACCACCAAAGCGGAATATGTTGCAGCAACACAAGCCATAAAATAAATCATTTGGCTTCACAAGATACTTGAAGACTTGTAGGAGAAGCAGAAAGATTCAACTCCTTTATTTGTCGACAATTCTTCTGCAATTCAGTTGGCCAAGAATCCAAAGTTTCATGATCGAAGCAAGCACATTAACATGAAGTATCACTTGTTTCGACATTGTGGAGAGGCAAAAGTTATTCATCTGACACATTCTCCTACTTCATAATGTATATCATATATATTCACCAAATCACTAGGACGAGAAAAGTTTGAAAAGTTTAGAATGTTACTCCGCATGCCAAAGGTCCCTTCGCATTAAAGGGGGAATGTTAACTAATCCTTCGGGATATTGTACATTATTAGTTTAGAGTTTATTAGTTTGGATATCTTTGTTTTTCAGTTAGCAAAACCACTAGACGGTTGTGATTTGGTAACTATCCTATGTTGTATAAATGTTGAATGTTTTCACTTAATGACATAACGATGTATTGTGAAGTTCAATGGGCCTATACATGTTGTTTTAAGATCTACATGCTTGTAGTGG
Organism: Pinus taeda; assembly: GCA_000404065.3. Lineage (NCBI taxonomy): Eukaryota > Viridiplantae > Streptophyta > Pinopsida > Pinales > Pinaceae > Pinus > Pinus taeda. The sequence continues at coordinate 4,871 of APFE031532571.1, forward strand.
AAATGCACCTTTAGCAAAAACTATAACTTCACCTAAACATCATGAAATAAAAACCCTTATGTAAATGTTATCTATGAGAATATTTCTACTATTTACCCTATAAATGCCCGCCTCATTACTATTAAAAAAGAATTCAAACTACAAAATATCTAAGAAAATGAAATGAGAGGGAGTTGAGGCTTTCAAGTTTTTCGCCTAGTTAGGTTGATATATTATATACTCAGTGTATTTTAAATCATCCCTTAAAGGTATGTTTGATACTAAATTAAGACTAGCGCATGGAACAATCACATCATTCCATAATGTTCATATTATGTTGAATATTTACAACAACCCATGTCCTTCGTTGAATCCTTCCTTTTGGGAACCCTATCCATATACAATAAAATCATAACTTTATCCATATACAATAAAATCATAATATTACAAAAGATCAAATGTAAGAAAAACATAAGCATTTTGAAAAATGGTCACAAAAATCTCTCTCCCTATCTCAATTTCTTTTTATGAATGTGAGCCAAGATAAAATAACTTTAAAATAACACCCACATGAATAGTCAACATACTTTTACCATTTTTATTCCATAAAACTTCTACTACTACCACTTCACTCAACAACATCAATCCCATGGGATTTTCCTCCTTAATGTAAAAAATATTTTGCACTCTTGGTCCGTGGGTCTGCCAAGTAAAAACTTTTGCTAGATTATAAGACATGCATAAGCATGTAACCACATAAAACTCTACATTAAATACATGATTCAAAGTAAGATTTGAGATGTTATAAGGGAAAAATCTCTTTTGCAATGTAGTGTTTCCTTAACATATTTATCTCAAAATGGGTTCAAACATGCTTTTTAAAATAAGTTCAAATATTTTTATCTAAAATCAAAAATCAAAATTAGAAAATAGTAAATAGAAAATCTAATAGCAAAATCAAAATTAGAGAATAGAAAATAAAAAATCTAATGATCTTTATTTTCTCCCCAAACAAAACTCATAATAGCAAAAACTATGGATTGGAAATCAAAGAGCTTGAGGAATATTCAAGGAAAAACAATTGTAAATACCTAAAAAGATATGATTGGAATTTAGTAAAAAAAAAGGAAAAGAGATTAATATGAAAAAAAAAAAAAATCTTCATAAAAAAACCAGGGGAAAAACATAAATAACACAACCTTTTCACAAGATCACTCAAAAGAGAAAGCCCATAATAGAATTGCTAGGGTTAGAAAATTAAACAAATAAAAAGTTATATCCCACTATCTAGATAAACCAAAAATTTCTTTAAAGATTTATTATCTAATCTTAAAAATTACTTTATAGAAAATGAGGATATAACTAACCTTTACTAGCTAATTTCTAAATTTTGGTAGAAAAGAAGATAAGTTGTTTACCTAGAAATTTTTAGCAGAAATGAAGATAAATTATTTACTTACTAAGTGGAAATTTTTAGTAAATCAAATTGGTTGGTTAGAAATGCGTCGACAAATGATTTTTTATGTGATTTTGCCGAAATTATTTTCTCACAAACAGGGTTATAGATCACACAAGTCTGAATTCTTAGGAAAATAAATTGCTATGATTTTTTATGTGATTTTGCCAAAATTATTCTCACAAACAAGTTTATGGATCACATAAATCTAAATTCTTTAAGAAAATAAATTCTTTACTTACTAAGTGGAATTTCATAATAATAAAAAATAAATAAAATGGGTCGAACTTTTTAAAATAAATATATCAAATTAATTAAATTTAAGAATCTATTTTGAAGTAATTAATTGAACTGTAGATACAAATTTAATTGAACCATATATCCAAATTTCTCTGAACTTTGAAGTAAATAGATCAAATCAAATCCAATTTAGAAATCTAATTTGAGGTACTCAATTGGACCATATATCCAAATTTAATTGTATGAAGGGTTGTTTTATAGCAGAATTTGTTTTCAAATAGAAATGAGAGCCTCAGTCAAAACGCCTATGGAGTTTGTGTGGACGTCAGAAGAAGCGCAGGGATGTGTTCTTCACGGAGAATTGGACATGGGTTGATTCTTCTCTCATCCTGAGAAACCATGGTTGGAGAAGGTGAGAGATTTCGCTACTGAAGGGAGAACAAAATGGATTTTCACGGATTTTCTTCGATATTGCAGACGAAAATATCGTTAAAAATGGCTTCAGAAAAGACGTTGAACAACTTTTCTGTGAGAGGCTCAGAGCACTACACCGTAGGGAAAATCTGAGATGCAAATACAAATATACAATCTTCACAGGTAATGAAGTGTGCGTTTACACAGGATGGTGATTTGTCGTTGAAATCTAGAAATTGAGAATTGAGATGGTTTGAATAGCGTTTTTTAATGCTTGAAATAGATAACCCCTCCCCAACCTGAAACTGAAACTTGATAGCTGTAAGCTAGAAAAATTTCTGCCAAATTTCATCAAATGGCCAAGAAAAACCCATTATTTTTCATGTGAAAACGCCCGCCCTCTTTAGACTACTATAATTTTGAGCAGCAGCAATAGGATCATGGCAGCGCTGTTACTACCATATGCAAGTCTGCCACATCATCCAGTCCAATTTACTCACCTCTCTTACAACTCTAAATTTGGGATCCCCGTGGCTACCGTTATTCATGATCTGAAAACAAATGCTGTCTCCGCAGCTACCCCTGTGATTGCGACACTATATAACGAACCCACTGAAAATCAAATGCTAGAGTCACAGGCCAACGATGTTTCTGTTGAAGTGAGAGCACTCTGTAGGAAGGGCCGATTGAAGGAAGCTTTGGAACGTTTAAACGGCGCTATAGTCGATTCAGACGCCTATATTTCCCTCTTGGAACTTTGTACCAAGATGAAAGCTTTTTCAGAAGGAAAAATAGTCCATACCCACATGGGTTTGAATGGGATTGAATCAAATGGAATGCTAGGAACTAAGCTTATTGCCATGTATGCCAAGTGCGGGAGTATAGAGAATGCGCGACTAGTGTTTGACAAAATTACTGAACCAATCGGGCCTTCATGGGTTGCTATGATTGCAGGTTATGCCAACCGTGGTGACTATGAGGATGCCCTTAAGCTCTATTGCGAAATGCAAGAGACTGGTATGCAATATGACAGTTTTGTGTTTCCATGTGTGCTGAAGGCTTGTGCTGGTTTGGGTAATCTGAAGCAGGGCAGGGAGATTCATGGTCAAATAAGCAGAAGGGGTTGTAGGAAAGACATAGTTGTTGAAAATGCTCTGATCGATATGTATAGCACATGCATGGTTATAGAAGATGCAAGGCAAGTGTTTGACAAAATGTCTCAAAGAAATGTAGTTTCATGGACTTCAATGGTATCAGGGTATGCTAAAAATGGATATTGTGACCAGGCCTTGAATCTCTTCCATGAAATGCAGCTGGCAGGTATTGAGCCGAATGTGATATCATGGACTGCACTGATTACAGGGTATGTTCAAAGTGGGCGAGGTCATGATGCTTTGGTGATGTTTTGTCGAATGCAGAAAGCAGGCATTACACCGAGTTCCATCACCGTGGCAAATGTTCTCTCTGCATGTATTGCGTCTGGGGCTCTGAAACAGGGGAAAGAGATTCATTCATATGTTATTCGAAGTGGCTTTGAGTCAAATGTCGTTGTCGGGACTGAGCTTCTGAACTTCTATTCCAAGTTTGGAAGAATAGATAATGCATGCCATATATTTGATAGAATGCCTGAGAGAGATGTTGTACTATGGACCGGGATGATTGGAATGTGTACCAAGAATGAGTACAGTGTTGAAGCATTGAAACTCTTCCGTGAAATGCAGTTAGCCGGTGTGAAGCCGAACACCTTCACCATTACGAGTGCTCTTCCAGCATGTGCCCACTTAGCTGTCTTGCACCATGGTAAGGAGATTCATGGTTACATAATCAGACGAGCATTTGGGATAAATGCTATTGTAGGTAGTGCACTGATAAGCATGTATACAAAATGCGGGAGTGTAGAAGATGCGCGTAGAGTGTTTGACATTATAAATCGAAGAGACGTAGTCATATGGACTGTTATGATTGCTGGGTATGCAATGCACGGGCATGGTGAGGAAGCGCTCAATCTCCTTATACTAATGCAACAGGAGGGTGTGAAACCAGATCATATTACCTTTGTTGGGGTGCTATCCGCATGTAGCCATGCAGGCTTGGTGAATGAAGGCTGGCAACAGTTCAATCTCATGAGTCAAGAGTATCAGATCACACCGAGAGTGGAGCACTACGCCTGTATGGTTGATCTCCTTGGTCGTGCTGGACGACTGGATGAAGCTTGGGACTTCATCAGCAAGATGCCATTAGAACCTAGCGCATCTGTGTGGGGGGCTTTGCTTGCTGCCTGCAAAATTCATTGCAATATAGAGCTAGGGGAGCAAGTAGCAAGACACCTTTTTGAGCTAGAGCCTGAAAATGCTGGAAATTACGTGCTTCTGGCAAATGTCTATGCTGCAGGTGGCAGGTGGGATGGCTTTGCAAAGGTGAGAAAAATGATGAATGACAGAGGGTTGAAGAAGCCCCCTGGTTGCAGTTGGATTGAGGTTAGAAATAAGGTATATACGTTTTTTGTAGGAGACAAATCCCACCCACAAACAGACAAAATCTATGCAAAGTTGGCTGATTTGACCATGCAAATGCGGAGTGCAGGTTATGTTCTTGACACAGACCTTAAAGAGGAGGAGAAAAAAAGCATTCTTTCTGTCCACAGTGAGAAGCTAGCCATTGCTTTTGGGCTTATCAATACATGCCTTGAGGCTCCCATTCGGATAATCAAGAATCTTCGTGTCTGTGAAGACTGCCACACTGCTACCAAGCTAATTTCCAAAATTGTTGGACGAGAAATTATTGTGAGAGATGCCAACCGTTTCCATCATTTCAAGGATGGATTGTGTTCTTGTGGGGATTATTGGTGACCGAAGTCAAAGAAACAAAAAAGAGAAGCTTTACTACAATGTCATGCATATTACTAGCAAGGTGGATACAAATTCAAATCTGATCCTATTCTGCATTTGCAGATGATGCAACATAGTCCTTATGACTGGCAAGGTCAATACAAATTAAAATCTGATACTGTTCTGCATTTGCAGAGGATGCGACATAGGCCTTATATCACCCTGGAGATCATGGTTTATTGCATCATCAACGTAAATAGGACATCGATTTGAAGAACAAGGTAATTAATTTTTAACAGCATGCTATTCTCGACAACGTCATGGCTTATTCTGTGTGCCAATCTGCATACAATCTCTTTGCTTTTTCCAAGGAGATTCGAAGCCCATGTTAAGCATGCATCATAGAAGCACAAGATAGTCTTTTAAGGGTTGGATATGGTTATTGTTTATGTTTGATTATATAAAAATGCCAAGAATTGGTCCATGCGGACTTAATCAGTAGGTAATTAGACGAGGATGAGGATGATCTATAAATTCTCACCATATATGGTAACAAATACGATGGTATATAATATATATTGAGAGGCTTGGGGATCCTTTCACTCCCTCCACTTTGTGATGATGTAAGGTGATAATAGAAATATACTACAACCTACCCACTGATGTCCACTCATCTATAAATACTAAAAGGACAACGATCGTGGCATCATTAGATAAATTGCAACTTCAATATATTCATATATGTTGGAGATGAAATTTCTTTGGAGTCCGGTGTGCCTTTGGTGGGCCCTAAGAATGGCTCCATGATGGTTATTTATAATATCTAGGGCCTGTCTTATACATCTCCTATGCCCGTGGCCCCATTGCTTATATCATGGGATAGATGTAATATGCAATCTCATTTCTATTTTTTTCATTCATGTATTAAGTTATTTTCTTTTTAAGATCGATTCCTATGTACTAGAGTATGGAGTTGTTAAACCCACTTAATGTTTTCAGTCAATTAGGCCCATTGGGGCCTCTCTCTCTCAGTGCCTCTCTTCGTGCAACTTGATAGTGACCACCATATCTATGAGCTTGGTAAGCTTGTCCCATTTCTAGCCTCAACATGGGGTAAGTGGCAGGTTCAAGAGTGATGAGAGAGAGTGCATAGTTGAACTCCTAGACTCCTGAAAATTGGCAAGTAGTTCCCCATGTTGGCATTAGCGAACACAAAAGGGCCCAACCCCCTACGGCTCCCCACTAATGGGTGGGACCCTATTGAGCCCATTGATATTGATCCTCTAGCTACATGCTTGGGAAATGTTACATCAGAAAGCTTACCTACATAATAATGTCATATTGTAACTAGATATTAGGCATTAAGTTATTAATAGAGAGTATTGGATGATGGATGAGATAATCACTTAACCACTTCCTCTCTAATAAATAGTAGTTAGATCTTATAACCATTTTGTAATCTCTATAAAAGAGACAAACACTTATGTATTAAGTGAATCCAAGCTAATATTCAATATCTTTTTTAATTTCATCTCATTATTCACATATCATTGTGCTTCTCAATAATCTAGATCTTATTTTGATATGGTATCAAAGCCCACTATTCAAAAGCTGCTAAAGGGAACCATTGTCATGTCGCCTTAACATAGTTATGCTACCTTTTAGAGATGGTTAAGCCACCGATAAAAATGGTCTCTCTACAAGACAAAGACTAGCTGCCAAGAAGAAAGATGAGTCACTTTGAGTAGTCATACCTATATGTTTAAGAGTGTTGTCATCTCAAGTTTAAGGATATAGCCATCATGATGGAGAGAGCCATCATGATAGAACCTTAGAGCCACTGATCTAAGCCATGATCTGTGCAAGAAACCTTACACAAAGGAGATGATCCATTAGATCTATCTAATATCAAGCAAATATGTCAAAAATTCAAGACGTGCAAATTTTCAAACAAATATGTGTTTCATGCTAGAGCTAATTCATGTATTAAAAGTTGCATTCAATGTTTTTCTCTTCTTAATGGCCATGTGCCAGATGAGGAAGGAGACACTAGTTTTTATCTTCTCAACAACAACGTGCAAGGTGAGGAAGGAGCCACTTGTTTTTAGAAATTGATCACTAGTATCTAGATCTAATTATATAAGTTACCTTCCTTCCATCTAGTGAATTTCAAATAAATTTATGTTTATTCCAACAATCTCTTATTAGTGTTTTCAAGCAAACCAAGCATAAGGTGTTGACTTTCCACAATCTTGGGTCTATGTTAGCATCTTAAATCACTGACACTACCAAACTAGGAATTTCAATGAGAACTACTTTGCACAACGGAAAAATCTAAAGCAATAAATCACATATGCTACAGTATACACAATTTTTAACAAATATTGTACAATAATGTACAACCCAATCTTCGTTATATTAAACCAAATTTGAATAATACAATAGTCTTCAAAGGACAACACATTGAGACTCTAGGAGGATTGCCACCTAACACTGTTGCATGTCACTTTTGTTGCATGTACACGGGCTCATAAATATCCTTTCTGGGTAGGCCTAATTCTCGAGCTCCAATCTGCCTTCTAGTAGCCTCTTTTGTCCATCAAAGAGCTACTCATAACGCTGCAAACTTCACCCAATCACACACCAAACAACGTCCTTCTTGTATGTTGCTCTAGGGCTACTTTGGGTAGCCAACACACTGCCCTCCAATCATATCAATGGCACCCAATCCATTGACTGCAGAATCTTCACCGATGAAGACTTATGGTCACTCAAACAAGCCTCTAAATTGGCTCCCACAGGCTGCCCAACAATCTGATCCAAATTTGGTCAACTTCTTTGACCCAATGTTCCTCCACAAAACATTGTTGTCATTTATGTTTTCATACTATTGTTTGCTGCAGTCCTGGTTAGGGCACTTACTGCAGCCCTAAACACACCCCATAGTCAACAAACCTACTCTTTAAGGGTTGCGGCCCACCTTGAAAGGTTTCCTCTACACCCATGCTGCCTCCTTAAGGGGCTTGTCACCTCTTGACACCCTTAACGAAGACCTTGTTGTGTGTTATGGCTTGCGGCCTGGAACAACCACCCTCCTCCTGTAGCAAACTGCCTACAAACGTTACCCAAACAGTCTCTAAACAACAGCGTATTGCTCCTCCTATACTCAGCCCAACAACAAGCCTACTTGGCCCTTGAGACAACAATGTTTTAGCCCAAAAATAGACCCCTGTACCTTAGCTTACTCGGCCTCCAGTACAGATTTCAAACCCTTCTCCTCACGTTGTCCAGAACTCCTCCTTTGTTGCGGCTAGGCTTGAGGTCCTCCTCTCCATTGAGTCTTTCTCTAGAAGAGATGTTGCACAAATGGATGCTAAAACAAAATCACTTCACCCTCTATTTATATCCAACATAGGGGCTCCAACGAATTAGTGAAGAGACACATCTATTGGACAAATTTTACATCAAGTCGACATGACTTGAAAACCAATAATTATTTGTCAACTTCAAAAATTATTTTCTCCACTTCTGCAACTCGGAATTCGACGATTCTTGAAGTGTTAGATTCGTCTTTCC
>APFE031532577.1:6590-111004 GCA_000404065.3 Pinus taeda
AATGCTATGATCATGTTCCCCTCTTGAGGGTGGAAGCTCATGAGGCTTGTCAAAGACTAGCAGATGGTTGTTTAAGATATGTTGCATCTCAGGATGAATATGAAGAGAATTGGGTTCAAAGGCCTGGATGGCATTAAATTGGGCTATAACTCCATGGTGGCCCTTTTTTAACAATTTTTCCATTCGATGTGAGCAGATGATAGAGGGAGCTCTCGCCTGGAGTTCGCAGAGGGTATGTGTGTGGTTGTTCTGCTTAAAGCTCATATATAACTCCTGGAAATCCATTGTGATTGGGCCAAGTGTGCGAAGCCATTCAACACCTAGGACAATGTCCTGCCCTCCCATGTGTATGGAAAACATGTGGGTCTTTAACTAATAATCACCCATTTGAAGTTTGACATTTTCATAGCGGCCTTCACATTTCATTGTCCCCCCATCAACAATTTGGACCTGGAAGTTAGAAACTGCTTGGACAAAACAATGCACGTCTTCTGCGACCCTTTGATGGATAAAATTATGTGTACTACCACTATCAATCAAGACTACTACTGGGAGATGCTTAATAAAACCTCTGATTTTGAGATTTTGGGGCGAAGAATTTCCTACCAAAGCATGCGGCGATATAACTAGTTCTTCTAGTACATTGTCCTGCTGGTTGTCCTCTTCTTCCTCTTTTGGTTCCTCAAGTGGTGGGGCTTCTTCCGATGAACTGTGATCAGTAGCATCAATTTGAAAGAAGTTGGTCTCCATGCATTTATGCCTGGGGGAGTATTTATCATCATAGTAGTAACATAATCCTTGCTTTCTTCTTTCTGCCATTTCTGCTGGTGACACCTTTTGAACCGTGAGTATTTGGGTAGTGCTTTGAGCCTATGGGGGGCGACCCTTGGTGATGAAATTTGGGCGATTGGAATGGGCCGCTAATGCACATTCCACTTCATGAGCTATCCTGCAAGCATGCAGCCATGAGCTGGGGTGGTGCAGTTGGACGTGCACTTGTATGGCTTCTTTGAGACCACTGACAAAACATTCCATGTAGAAATCATTGTGTAGACCTCCAGTGTGAAAAGCTAAGGCTTCAAAGGTAGCAATATATTCGTTCACTGTTCCTTTCTGTCGGAGCTTAGTGAGATGACCCAAAAAATCAGATTCATGGTCAAAGTGATCCATAAGAGCTTTTTCAAATGTCTCCCAAGTCAAGGGCCTTCCATAGCAATGTTGATGCCATTGCCACCATTGCCATCTTTCATTGGCCAAGTACATGATACCCACACTAAGCTGAGTCACATTATCTAGGATGTAATTCAATGTGAAATATTGCTCTATTTGTGTTATCCACACGGCTGGGTGAGAGCCATCAAATGTATACATGTCCAACTTGGGTGGTCGGGGATGGGATTGTTGGTCGGTGCCAAAGAGGTGAAGAGACTGGCTAGACTCACCCTCACTATTTTCATTGCCAATATATGCCTCCTTGTGTGCCTTTGCCTTGCCCTTAGAGAGTGTTTCGTTTAAGCTCTGTAGCTACAACACGACCTCTTTCAATTGTGATTCAAGGCTGTCAATCCTCTCATTCGCCATAGCTTGAGCTCTAGTTTGTACCATGCATCGATCTGATGTACTTGAAATTTGGGACCACCCGAATTTTTTTTTGACACTAACAATTGAATGGTACCACCTTGCTCAGCTTGTCGTCCTGATTCTTATGGGCTAAGTCACCAATAAGTGCCTCTGGGGGGTCTCAAATTTTTTTTTTTTTTTTTACTCCGAACGGAGTTTTACTCCTTGCTTAGGAATACAGTAGTAGCCGAATCCTAGAAATGTCAATGCTACTAAAAGTCCTGTGAAAACCATGCCCAGGTATAGGAACCCACACCACTACTCAGATCTGAATGGTGGATCTAATTGTTGCGACGACTACAGAGCCTAAACTGCTAGATCTGGATGGTGGATTTGATGGATCCGAATGGTTGATCTGATATATCTAAACATGAAAACTGATTGCTGCTACAGATCTGATGGATTTGATAGATCTGAATGGCTGATCTGAATGTTGAAACTGATTGCTGCTACTGCGACAAAACCCTAGTTGCGAGATTTGATCTGGAAAATATTATGCATGATCTAGAGATAGATAAGAGAACTATGATCTCCAGGAGTGTCAGGTGCTACAAATCACAATATACATAAGGGCCTGACAATAGTACTTGGCCCAATTTTTCAGGGCACTAACCAAGGAGGATCAACTATAACCTTAGTCGTACAACCCAACTACCCTATTGTACGCGTGAGTAATCTCTCTGAGTGTTGTTCTCGGTGTACTATAGCAGCAAGATGACCGACAGTTTATCTATGGCAAGGTTTCATGGGAGCTAGGAGGCTTTCGATGCACCCAGAGGGTACTTGGAAGACAGTTCGTGCGTGGTTCTGCCTAATGTGCTACTACTCGAAGGGGTACCACAGGGGTTACAAGGGAGTCCAACAAGCGTGACCACCTCTTGTATTTCCTATGTGCATGCCTCCCCAAATCCACAGGTTTATGTGCTCAATGACAGATCCCATGGTTTAAAGACGCCAAAACATGTCTCTAGCAATTTTTTTTTTTTGCTAAAAATTGGAGATCCCACCGGCCCTAGAAAGTGCTCTGATACCACTAGTTATGTTCTTAACCTGCAAGATGATACTAGAATACCAAATATGCGAAGAAATATACCCAGAACATAGAACAATGAGAAATAACAACAAGTATTTTATTATTCAGAAAGCAATGTTCACTTGCCTCTTCGAGGGGGCAACCTCCAATAGAGCTGAGCTCAATTACAAAATAAGAGATGATGCTCCTCAAGGGGAGTCTCTATCCTTTATATAGGATTTGTACATGCAATACCATGGTTCTTATTAGTACCATCTATCTAATACCATGGCCCATTTGCAACTAACTATGGTCCCTTCATTAAATGTGGGTTAACCACCTACAATTATTAATATGGGCTTTATTGACTCTATAACTTTGACTCAATCCTATTACATAAATAAGGGGGTTAGGGTTGGATCCTAACGCACCCCTTGGGGTACCTTTATGTGTCAAAATATTCCCTTTGGGCTAATGAACATTGGGGCCACTTTTTAAAGGGCCATGGATATTACATTCGTGAATGAGAAGGATCACTTCATTGTCATCTATTTATATGACATGGCCATTTTCTCCCAATCTGATGAGTTGCATCTAAAACATTTCAAGTTTGTGTTTCAAAAATGTAGGATATGTGGTTTGTGTTTAAATCCAAAGGAATCCTTTTTCTCTATGAGCAAAGGCAAGATTCTAGGGAATATCATATGACAACATGGAGTTAGGATAGATACTGAAAGGGTCCAACCCATAAAAACGATTCCTCTATCTTTAAATAAGAAGGAAATCCAGGCCTTTCTGGGCAAGATTAATTTTTTTACGTAGAGCTATTCCTAATTTCACATAAATTGTTAAATATATAACACATATTCTTAAGAAGGGAAGACAAGTTAAGTGGAATGAGAAAAAAATTTCCTTTTCAATAATTAAATAAGCTATAAGGGAAGCCCCATTTCTTGGTAGCACTGATTATAGAAAGGATTTCATTAGTTTCCCTTTCGCATCAGAACACACAATTGCTGTGTTAATTTGCAAAAGAACTAGCAAGGTCACGAACAACCGATTGCGTTTTTCAACAAATCATTACAAACAACTAAATTAAGTATAATTATAATTGAGAAGCAAGCTTGTGTCCTAGTCAAAACCTTAAATACTTTTAGGGAATACATTATGTAGTCTAAGTCTATAATATATATCCCTAATCTATTAGTTAAAGATATCCTGACACAACATGACATGGAAGGGAGATGTGGAAAATGGATTGCGAGATCCAAGAGTATGATCGAACTAAAAACTATTAAAATTAAGAAAAGTCTTTTGGTAGAAATCACATAAGAGAAATTTTTGGCCAATGTGTTGTGAACCAACAAGTGTGGTTCATCGGGGGAGGCAGGCCACTGTCGGCCTCAGCAGCCCTAGTAATTTCTACTTCAGAAATCCCGGTGTAGGTTGGACGGATTACTCAGTTTATCGAGTGGTTAGCCAGAGGGAAGGATCAGCACTTACCATGGTTTCGGGTTCAGAAGTAGAGGTAAGGAGGCAAAGGATGGGAATCCTGGCTTTTCCAGCACCCGTAATACCCATAATTTCCCTTTTCAAGATGCAAAACAGCTTCTCGGGTGCTTTGTGGTTGATCGCATGCCTCTCAAGCAGGAAGTGGTATTAGCAATTTGGAAGTGATTCCATACATCTTCCGACACATGGTAGGGGGATGGGATTGTATACCGCCCTCATCACACACTAATTTTCGGTACCCTTGAACTGTGCGATATTTCTCTCAACCGTTGGATTTCGTGGTGCGGATCATTGAACAGGAATGATCGTGTAGTTTGGTGGAGCCGGGGCGTTAATCAATGAACATCTTCATAGAGTGATATCCTCCTCTACCGTCAGATTGAGAAAGGAGAATGGATGGTCACGATTAAAGAGGCAAGTCGGGTGAGCAAATGTGCAGGTAAAGGCATGGATTTTCACAAGTTTTGCTAACCTTTTAGCACAAACATTGTTTGTATTCTAAAGGGTTCGGAGGTTACATTTGTTGGGTTGGGGGTTCATGCCTTAGATGGTTAGCAATCATTTTTTCCTGAGTCCATAGTGCCTGGTGGATGGTTGTATACTTTGTAAAATATTTTTTGGCTTAATGAAATAGAAGGAACGACTCTTGCTTCAGCAAAAAAAAAACAAGTGTGGTTCATCATCAAGACTAGATGAAGAGGCAGACCATGGAAAAGGCTTAAATATAGAGCAATGTAGAGACATAGTTTCAAGTAATGGCTATATTTGAATAATACTATTTTAAATTATGATATTAATTTATTAATATATTAAAAACAAATATTATTAAGTAACGCCTATATTAAACGGCTAGTTTTTGAAAAATAATATCTAAATAATGATATTAGTTTATTAATTTATTAAAAATATTAATAGGTAATGGCTATATTAAAGCAATCCTTCCATTTAATTGTATTTTTAATAACTCTGTTGTTGAGATATTTGGGGAATTGGTTATCATTTCAAAATCATGTATAAAAACTCATTGTTGGGTTGAGTTTGAACGGTTTCATCTTAGGAGAAGAGGAAGAATAATTTAGGAGTTTTCAGTCTATTTGTAGAGGAGTTTCAGTGCTCATTTGCACTATTGTAGTGGGATTAGAGTCTTCTTTGCATATAGGAAATTGAGTTTGCTGGAAGTAGGGGATTTGCATTACTGTAATTCTTTGAGGTTCATGTAACTTGATTCATATTTATAATTTATTTCTGTAATTGTTTGCAAAACACTACTGCTTGCATCTATTACTATAAATAAATGCTATTATCTGATATGCCCATTTAAAATCTGATCAAGCTATCTTGTAGTATTAATAAAACACGTGTCTTGAAAAATTGAAAATTGTATAAGAACATACTTTTATTTCTTTAGGCTAGCTAGCTATCTAACAATTTAAAGTTATAGATGTCCTTCTTTTCTACATGTCATTTTATTAGAACTATTTTAGTGTTATGGCATGAATCTTTTGTTTCTTATGCATATGTTTATTAGGAGTTGGAGTTATTTACAGTTAAGTGCCTGGTAACTATTTATTAGACATATAGTTGTTTATATCTACCTTAACAAGGATTAGATTTTGTGAACTATTTCCCTAGTCTATTTCATTTATCTTATTTCAATTCCAACATGCTTTTTTTCCCGTCCTTGAGCTTGCTCTTGATTGAGAGAAAGACTACTCTTTATTTCAATAGAGATAGGTCTAGGATAATTGTATCTTAGGTTAAATTCTATATTTTAATTTTAGTTTATGCATTTCTAGAAGTCCTCTTATCAGTGAGGCAAAATTTAGTTGTGGCTTGGCTGAGCCCAGATTAGCGTAAGGATCACTTTCTTGCCTGATCAATAAGAGGGCTTACTGATGTCTCTTCTCTATTCGTAGGTGAAAGTCATAATTTAAGCAAGTGGAGATAGAGAGAAGGTAATTGGACCTAGTTTAACCAATAGGAACCACCATTTAAACGGAAAAGGAGATGCTTTAAGTTCCTAACCAGGTGGTTTCCCTTATAATGTTGTAGACAGAAATTTTCGAGCCTTCAACAAGTCATGAATCTCGCATAGCAAATTAGCGACCGTATTAGGGACATATGATTTTCTTGGTTGTTTCTTTTTCCATTGTGTTTGATTTACCTCTTTCATATACCTTTGTTGCTTTAACCAACCAAGAACGAACCTAGGAAGTGATTGCATTGAGTCTTGTTTGCAATTTTTTTCATAATCCTCTTTCCTAGGACCAACACACCCTCTGGTCTGATGAAAGAGCGTTGTACCCCACCTGGGCCCTCTTTGTGCTTTCGTTGCAAAGAATTGGTGCCTCTTTTGCACATGCATTGATCCCTATTTTTTCACAAAATTTGCCTTGTTTACTCAATGTTGATTTGATAAACCTACTTCCAATTGACCTTCCTTGAGTCTTCAGTGCCTTGTGGTCTCTCTAAAGCTTCTATTTTGTTTTCATTTGTGTTGGACTACCTTTGGTAAGAATTGGTCTTGATTTTTCTTTGTTCTTATCATTAGGTCATTTGCAAACTTGTTTTGTTTGATCATTGATTGCTTGGATGAATTGTTGTTTTAGTCCTCATTCTAAAAAGTGCATTTGAATTAGTGATTAGACTTTACATCTTAGTTTTCCTCATTTTAGAAAATTAAGTGTGGTGAAAAGAAAAAATCTTGCATTGGCTAGATTTTCATTGAAAAGAAAGTTTCAATTTCCTCATGCTAGATTTTGATTTTAGGGAATTCAGGTGAATTTGTGGTGAGCCATGAAAATAGAAACTTAATTCAAGGTCAACTTAAAATTTATTGAAGCAACCTAAGGAGAATTTGTAACATTAACACAAACATATAGAGGTCTAGGCTAGAGACATGTTCCCACATCATTAAATAGAGGAGTTGTATTTATTTTCCAGCGTTGCATCCCGAGGGTGAAATCTTGTTCCACATACTTGAGTGTATAGGACCGTACTCTAGGTACCTTTAGGTATAGCGGTGGTGCTCCACGCACATAAATTATATGGGAACACTCTCATCGAACGATTATGCATTATACAACACTATTATAGACTACACTCCCATGTACTGTTGCGTATATTTTGGGAGTCCCCACTAGGTTGTTATTCATCAATAGGTAACTGAGTATGTCTCCTTGTATATTGTGATACACTGAACACAACATTCAGGGAGATTGGCTACCATACATTAAGTACTTGGTTCGCCAAGGTGTATATTGCAGTTCACAGTTGCTTGGTAATCCTTTATGCCTAGATTAACCACTTTTTGATTTATTTATTTATGTGGTAGTAAAATTTACTATCCAACATGGAACAATAAGATCCCCCACTCCATCGTTCACGTAGAATGAAAATTAAGCCTCCTCTTCCACCAGGGGCTACTCCTACCTATTGTCAGAAGCATACAAGAATGTAAACTATTGAATCAATAAATTAAGGAACTACTTCTGGTCCTTCTCCTAAATTTGATCAATGAGAATCATCTTTCCCCTCGAGTACTAAACCCGAGGTTACATCTACTCTTGTCAATGAAACTGACACAACTAATACTAAATTACCTAAAACCTTGTTTCCTGAGGTTATAGAATCTAGCCTTCTTGAGTCAGAAACTTTATTTCCTGAGGTCATTGAACCTGAGGAGCTGCAATCATATTTACCTGTTACTTTAGGTATTTCATCTTCTCTTCCTTTGTCTCAAACAGATCCACCTACCATATATCGCATCCCCAATGGTGAAGTGATTCCACCTAGACTTGTGAGTATTGAGGAGATTTGACAAGAAGAGCCTCATCCTTCTACTCATTTGGAGGGACTTTTCCTTTATCTAACCCATCCTCTTCTTTCTCCTCCACCTTTTGTACAAACTCCTTTACATGGTTCTTTTGATTCACCCACGAATTTCGTGGGGAAATCTACATTGGGATTATTGACCATTATTGGAACTGACATGGTTTCATAGCCTACATCTACCACTATGGTTAAAACATCAAATGTTGCTTCCACATCTATGTTTTCGACATCACCAGAGGCACATCTGTATGGTGGCCCATCAATCCCACCAGGTTATCAATCCTTATATGGTACCTTCTCTGGTGCATCTTCCAGTTTATGGACATCCCAACTTGTGTCTTCCACTTCACGAATTCCATATGGCACTGCTCTTATGAGTGCTGCTCAACCTGCTCATTCTCCTCCTCCTAAGCCAAAAATTGAACAATAAGATGTCCCTTATGTTAGTGGGAAACATCCTCTTCAACAACCTAACTATCCTTTTGTTGGGTACCCTCAACATGGGGGGCATTTTCCTTCATCATCCTCTCCCCATTTGGCAGGGGGGCAACCTATTGTTGGTTATACCTTAAATTGGTAACCAACCTTATTATAGTCCTCCTTATCCTAGGATGGACGCTAGTGTTTGACAACCTACTTTGCCCGTTCAACCTAGTTTGATGTTGGGTTCATTGTTTGTTTCCCAACCTGTGCCATCATCTCAAGATCTCATTCCTCAATTTGTACCTAAACAAGCTCAAATTCATGTAACCCAAGATGTACAGGCTGTGATCGCATCTCAACCCATTCCTTCATTATCTAGTACCTCTCAGGTCCCACTTATTCAACATTTACAAGTTCCTTTGCAATCTCAATCATTTACACGAGCTATTCCTCAAATTCCAGTAGGACAGATTGTGTACAACATGGAACATCATCAATCGAACCCTTTTATCATGGGACAATGCAAACTCCCATTAGGCAATAGTATAGACCTTATCAGGGTATTCCTCAGGTGCCTTTACAAGGGAAACAAATTCATGGTTACACTCAGGCTAGTCAATAAGGTCACTTGTATTCTGGCTATTAGAATCCTCCTTATTCTGGAACCCAAGTTCCTTATTACTAGAACCCTCCCTGGGCCAAGAATGCAAGTTCTTGTTGCCCAGGCTATTCCTTCATATCTAGGTCGTCCTTCGCCAGACTTTAATTGATAGTTGCCTTTTTTGGCCACTCTCGAGTTGCCAAATTTGACTCAGCTCACTAAGGACCCCATTTCTCATTTGCCTTGGTGGTTGATTATTCCTACCAAATTTCCTTCTGATATCCCTAAATTCAATGTGAATCCAGGCGAAGACTTGTCGATGCATGTCATGATGTATCATCTATGGTGTTCACCAAACTCCCTTAATGATGATTCTATTCGATTTCGTATTTTCCAAAGAAAAATTACGAGTACTGCGGCTAAATGGTATATCGAGTTACTTAGAGCTTCATTTCATGATTTCAACACCTTAGACACAACCTTCCTCACACATTTCCAGTTTCCCATCATATACGAAACTGGAACGGAACTGTTAACCAACTTCAAACAATATGATTCCACTCACATTTTAGATCACGTTCATAAGTGATGCAGGAGAATCTGGAACTCTTAATTGAGCAAAGAATCCAAAGCGGAGAAAAAAGAGGATGTGGACCATCGAGCTGAATAAGGGGACTTTTCTATTTAAAACAAAGTGAATGATGGAATGGACAAGTCTCTAAAAGACATGTTATTAAATGTAATCTACCATGTATGCATTGTGGAGTGGTTTTTTAGAGGATTGATCGGATCCTTTAAGTGATCCGATCCAATGTGTTTATAAATAGTGAACCTGCGTGTTCAATAGGAGTGGAGATAAATAGATAAAAACTGTGAAATCAGAGATAGATGCAATGTAGTCGAGTAGGAGACTGTTCTAAGGCTGAAATTCCTTAACTATGATCATACTGTGTATATAATAGATATGTGTTTTGTGTTTGCGTATTATGTCACTTTACAATTTTGTTTCGTATATATGTGCCGAGGGCTTAAATCCCAATTGTGAGTGTTCTGATCGACCATCGATCATGGTAGGATCGATGGCAATCCAAAGATATAGCATAACCGTTTATATAAATGTCATTTGTGAAGATAGAACAGGTCAGAGGAATTAACTTTAAAGCACAGATGCCATCAAAACGATAAGATTTAGCCAAGGAAGAACAATGAAAAGATGAAGTATTGACAACCCAAGGCCGTTGGATCTTATAGATCAATGACCAGGATCTTATTGCATCGACGGAGGCCTTAGGGTGTTATCCGGCACGAACATCATCGCAGAGTGATCAGTGATAAAGTGATGGATTCTGGACCGTCATATCGAAAGTCTAGATCGACCACCTAGATGCGATCGACGATTGCATATCGGGGAATCCAAAGGACTTGGACAGTGGATTATCAATGGTCGATATGTCGATGAGTGATATGGCGAGATGGTCGATATGAGTCGATCAATGATCAGAAGGATTGGAGTTGTTGGTAGTCAGAGTTTGGCATCGGATTAGTGCTAAGGAAAGCAAAAGAGTGGACCTGATAATCCTTATAGATGTGGGTGTATGTTTTTGAAGTCCGGCATATACATTGGAGTGAGATTTACATGGTTTTCTCATGTATTTCATAATATGTGTTTCCCGAAGGGTTAAGGCTTGAACGCTTAATATAAAGCTTCGAATAGTGTAAAAGGTCTTCAGTAGTTGAATGGTTCATGATTTTAAAGGCTTAAGGCCTAAAGAAATGCTTTCAATAAGGTTTGTGGGCCCATAAACCACAGGCCTTAGGATCGATTATTATGAAGAAAAGGGATTTTGACTAACCCCCAAATTCTCTTTTCATCAAGTGGTATCAGAGCATGGAAAGGTTTCCTGTGAGAAGAAGGAGTGCAAATAGAGGAGAAGGTGATACAGTTATGTTAAAGCTGGAGAGTTATGATCTTACTGTCATGCAGAAAGCAGGCAACAGAAGGTGAGAAGACTTGCAACAACCTAGAGCAGTGAGTGCTCAAGAGGTCTCAGAGAAGAGAACCAAAAGGATGCCAAAAGACCAAGTGAGGAGGACTTGGTGAGGTATTGTGTAGCAGGGAGAAAAATATTACTACAGAGGTTGGTTGCAGCTCACAGAAGATCATGAAGGTAGTTCCATTGAAACAGTGGGTAGAATTTCTAAGGATAAGGAGAAGCATATGACTAGGAGGTCAAATTTTGTGCCTCAAGAGTCTGATGGAGGAGCATCTAACACTCTTAATTGAACGAAGAATCCAAAGCAAAGCAAACAGATGACGTGGACCATCGGGCTGAATAAGGGGAATTTTCTGTTTAAAACAAAGCGAATGATGGAATGGATAAGTCTCTCGAAGAATTGTTATTAAATGTAATCTACCATATATGCATTATGGAGTGGTTTGTTAGAGGATTGATCAGATCCTTTCAGTGATCCAATCCAATGTGTTTATAAATAGTGAACCTGTGTGTTCAATAGGAGAGGAGAGAAATAAATAAAAACTGTGAAATCAGAGATAGATGCAATGTAGTCGAGTAGGAGATTGTTCTAAGGCTGAGATGCCTTAGCTATAATCATATTGTGTATATAATAGATATGTGTTCTATGTCTGCGTATTATGTCTCTTTACAATCTTGTTTTGTATATATGTGCCGAGGGCTTAAATCCCAATTGTGAGTGTTCTGATTAACCATCGATCACGGTAGGATCGATGGTGATCCAAAGATATAGCGTTAATTTTTTATATAAATGTTGTGTGTGAAGACAGAACAGGGCAGAGGAACTGACTTTAAAGCACAGATTCCATCAAAACAACGATATTTAGCCAAGGAAGAACAATAAAAAGATGAAGTATTGACAACCCAGGGCCGTTGGATCTTATAGATCAACAATTAAGATCTTATCGCATCGGCTGAGGCCTTAGGGTGTTATCGGACCTGACCATCATCACAGAGCGATCAATGATAAAGCGAAGGATTCTGGACCATCAAATCGAAAGTCCAGGTCGATGGCCTAGATGTGATCGGCGATCGCATATCGGGGAAGCCAAAGGACTTGGACAGTGGATTAGCGATGGCCGATATGATGATGAGCGATATGGCGAGATCGTCGGTATGCGTCGATTGGCGATCAGAAGGATCGGAGTTGTCAATAGTCAAAGGTCGGCATCAAATCAGTGCTGACGAAAGTGGAAGAGTGGACCTGATAATGATTATAGATGCCAGTGTATGTTTTTGAAGTCCGACATATATGTTGGAGCCAGATTTACATGGTTTTCTTGTATATTTCATAGTATGTGTTGCCCGAAGGGTTAAGGCTTGAACGCTTAATATAAAGCTTTTGATAGTGTAAAAGGGCTTCAATAGTTGAATTTTTCATGATTTTAAAGGGTTAAGGCCTAAATAAATGCTTTTGATAAGGTTTGTGGGCCCATAACCCATAGGCCTCAGGATCGATTATTATGAAGAAAATGGATTTTGACTAACCCCCAAATTCTCTTTTCATCAATAAGTGTAGGTGTTGTCACTGGTTGGTCAAAACTTATGTTCTCGATCAATTGCTCGCACAATGATTTACCAAATAATATGTGGTTAAGGGTGGAGTTGTGATTGAAGAGCAAGTAATTGGTCATGCACAATATTTGGATTTGGTTTATATCTAACCCGACACGCTTTGTGATAAGATACTAAATGCTCCGAGACCTTCGAATATTGTTCCTCCTCCCCCTGGTAAAGAAACTCATGTCGCTGATGGTATTATTGGTTCTACGAGCTTGAATATAGTGAGTAAACCATCTGGTATTGCTCCACATGCATCTTCTCAAAACCCTTAATCCCATCCTCTTGTGGCTTTTTCTTCCAAGATAAATGTCATTTCATCTGATAACGACAAGTCTCAACAACAACCTAGAATCAACAAGAAAGGAAAAGGAAAGAAAAAGAAAGATCCCTCTCCACAGGATAAACATACAAATTAGTCTTGTATGAGAAATGGAAGCCTCAATATCCTTTCTTGATTTGTAATGAGGAACACTTTACACATGACTGTCCTCACCCCGCTGAAGTGAATCAATTTCTTAAGTCTTCCACTTCTCCTACAGTGTTAACCGACCCGTTTCCTAATCAAGAGACTCATATGGTTGCTTGGGGCCCATCTTCCTCTAACACGGTTTTGATGTTTTCCTCTTCAAAGTTGAGATCTGATGTTTTGGTAGCTACACAAAATAAGGATTATGGTAATGTGAATCTACTGAACGGTCGGTCTACTAATCAACCTGCCAGTTTGACACCATCCTCATCATATCCCACTCCACCATCGATTCCCACCGAACTAACTATTAAACCTCCAAAGGGAATTATTCATAAGTGAGATTTCAAGCCTTGTGTAAGAGCCGCTCATAATTATAACGTATTTGAAGACTTGTATCAGTCTCCATTGGCTATGTCGACTCTTGAGGTGTTGCAAAAATACCCTACTCAAAAGAATGTTTTACTTTCAGCTATTGGATGTGTGGATACATTGGATTCCAACCTTGTTGTTTTCTCTCATGAAAAGTACACCCCTCAGTTTCCAGCTCAGTTAGCTTTTATAATCCAAGTCATCATCGATGGTAAAAATATTCATCATTCTATCGTGGATTAGGGAGCCTTGACTTGCATTATGTCAATGTCTTTCTAGGAGGCACTTGGTTCTCCTCAACTGTGTTGGGTGTGGAGCCTGATTATCTTCTGTATTCAAAGGTTTTAGCTGGATGTATACCCCAAGAATACTGTACCCCCCTCCATGCGGGGGGGGGGGATTGTCCCCCCCGCGGGGGTCCGAGGGCCAATGGTCCCCCTGCGGGGATTTGGGGGCAGTGCCCTTGAAGCTAAAAATAGATGTAAAATTTCCTTGTAGAAGTCTAGTAATTTCTGGTCAATTTGGGTTGTTCATTAGGCGAATGATCTTATGGTAGAATTTATGTCTAATTTAGGGTTTTTTCCCTAGAAGGCAACCCCTCACTATATATGAGGGAATTGTCTTGTGTCTATGTAGATCTGTATTCTGAGTGAGGAAGAGAGAGGAGATTGAGAGCGAAGAGGTTGTTACAATAGATCTGTTGTAGGATGTATCTCTTCAGTTTGTTGGATAATATAATAAAAGAAGGATTGGTTGTTTCTTCGTGGACGTAGCCCAAACTGGGTGAACCACATATATATGTGTCCCTCTTGTTTTATCGTTTTTTGTGTTTATATTTCTGAAATATTTTATGTGTTCCATTGCTTTGTAATATATATTTTTCTAACAACTGGTATCAGAGATGAAGGTCTATTTGGCTGATAAACTCACAGGAGAGAAGGGTTCCTGGTTCGAGTGGGAGCAATGGCGGAAGATGGTAGGTTTAGGGTCAAAAAATTCAACGGCCAAAATTACCAGCTGTGGACGATGCAGATGGAAGATTATCTATATCAGAGAGATCTGTACCTACCATTGAGTAGAAAGACAAAGAAGCCGACAAGTATGACAGACACAGAATGGGATATTCTTGACAGAAAGGCACTTGGAACAATATGGCTATGCCTGGTGGCGTCGGTAGCATTTAATATTTCAAAGGAAACGACAACAGAGGGTTTAATGTCGGCATTGGCCAAACTATATGAAAAAAACTCAGCCTCAAATAAGGTATTTCTTATGAAGTGTTTATTTAATATGAAGATGTCAGAAGGTGGATTTGTTGTAGACCATTTAAATGATTTTAATACAGTCACAAGTCAGTTAAGTTCTATAGGGGTAAATTTTGATGATGAATTTAGGGCTCTATTATTTCTGTGTTCATTGCCAGAAATTTGCAATTGTTTAGTTATGGCCATTAGTAACTCTGTCTCTGGATCTAGTACTTTAAAGTTTGATGATGTTGTTGGTGCAATCCTTAGTGAGGAAATGCGACGGAAAAGCTTAGGTGAGACATCGGGTAATGATTTGATTGCAGAGACTAGGGGAAGAAAAATGGAAAGAGGAAAGAACTTTGGATATCACAGTAAGTCAGGAAAAGGAAGATCCAAGTCCAGATCGGGGATAGTGTGCTATAAATGTGGGAAGAAAGGACACATGAAAAAAGACTGCAAGTCTCGGAAGGGAAAAGAAGGAGACGCACAACAAGAAAACAATCATGAAGCGAATGTAAGAGGTGATGTGTTGCAAGATGCTTTGATTCTTTCATTAGAAAATATTATTAATGCCTGGGTGGTAGATTCAGGGGCCTCATTCCATGCCATACCTGATAGGAAACATTTTCAAGATTATGTTCAAGGAGATTTTGGACAGGTTCGATTGGGTGATGATAAACCCTGTAAAACTGTTGGAATGGGTACAATTTTCATCAAACAACAGAATGGAAATAAATGGCTATTGAAGGAGGTAAGGCATGTTCTAGATCTGAAGAAAAATCTGATTTCAACAGGGAAGTTGGGAGGTGAAGGTTGCATAACTACTTTCACAAATAAAACCGGGAAGGTCACTAAAGGATCCTTGGTAATAGCGAAAGGAGGAAAGGTTGGTACATTGTATTTATGAAATGGTATTTCTAATTCTGTTAATGCTTTAACCTCTACAAGAGAAGATACAGCATTGTGGCATCATAGGCTCGGGCACATGAGTGAGAAGGGGATGTAGATTCTTCACTCAATAAATTTGTTGCTAGGTTTGAAGCATGTTGATTTAAAATTATGTGAGAATTGTGTTTAAGGAAAACAGAAGAGAGTCATATTCCTTAGAGTTGGGAAAGAAAAGAAGAGCAAAAAATTAGAGCTTGTGCATATAGATGTATGGGGACCTGCTCAGGTATCATCTCTTGGTGGCTCTTGTTATTATGTTACTTTTATTGACGATGCAACTAGAAAAAGTATTAAGAATAAATATGATGTATTTGATACTTTCAAGAAATGGAAAGCTTTGGTTGAGATTGAGACATGAAAGAAATTGAAGTGTCGCAGATCAGACAATGGAGGTGAATATTGCAGCAAAGAGTTTGATAGGGACTGTTCAGAGCATGTAATTCACAGAGAGAAGATAGTTCCAAGAACACCACAAGAAAATGGTGTCAGAAAGGATGAACAGAACAATCATGGAGCATGCAAGGTGCATGAGATTGCATGCGAGATTGCCTTTACAATTTCGTTCAGATGTTGTAGATACTGTTGTTTATCTAATAAACAGAGGGCCTTCAAGTTCCTTGGATGGTGGTGTTCCAGAGGAAGCATGGACAGGTAAAAAGGTAAACTACTCTTTTTTAAATCCTTTTGGTTGTGAGGCCTTTGTCCATATTGATAAAGAAAATAGAACAAAGCTTGAAGTAAAGTCAAAGAAATGTACCTTTATTGGATATGGTGTTAATGATTTTGGTTATCGCTTATATGATTATGAAAATCACAAAATTATTAGGAGCAGAGATGTAATATTCAATGAAAAGGTCTTGTATAAGAATCAGTTGCAGGAAAAGAAATAGGAAAAAGAAAACAGAGAATACATAGTGCTTGACGATATCATAGGAAAAGTGATTGTGCTTGAAAATCATAATGATCAACAGCTAGAACAACAACCACAACAACAACAATCACCTCAAGCACCTGAAAGAGGTGTTAGAAGATCTACTAGGATAAGTAGACCCCCTAAACGATACTCCCCTTCATTATATTATGTATTGTTGACTGATTCTGGTGAACCAAAATGTTATGAAGAAGCAATGCAGGTTGAAAGCAGGAAGAAGTGGGAGATAGCCATGGAAGAAGAGATGGACTCCTTAATGCATAACCAGACTTGGGACTTAGTCAGGTTGCCTGCAGGAAAAACTACATTGAAGAATAAATGGGTTTACAGGTTGAAGGAAGAAGATGGAGGAAAACAGAGGTACAAAGCTAGACTTGTGGTGAAGGGGTTTGCACAGAAGAAAGGTATTGATTTTGATGAAATATTTTCTCCTGTTGTTAAAATGACTTCAATCAAAACTATTTTAAGTCTTGTAGCAGCTGAAGATTTGCATCTTGAGCAGTTAGATGTAAAGACAGCCTTTCTCCATGGGGATTTGGAGGAAGAGATATATATGCAGCAACCATAAGGATATGAAGTAAAAGGGAAAGAGAAACTAGTGTGCAGGTTGAAGAAGAGCTTGTATGGCTTAAAACACGCTCCAAGATAGTGGTATCTAAAATTTGACAGGTTTATGTCTGAACAAGGTTATACTAGATGTCACTCATACCATTGTGTTTATCTCAAAAGACAAAATGATGGCAGCTATATTATATTGTTATTGTATGTAGATGACATGCTTGTTGTAAGTACTAACATGCAGGAAATAAATGTGCTCAAAAGAAAATTGGCAAATTCATTTGCAATGAAGGATTTGGGTGCTGCAAAACAAATCCTTAGTATGAGAATAACTAGAGATAGGAAGAATCGCAAATTAACACTGTCTCAAAGTGAGTACATAGAAAAGGTGTTGAAGAGGTTTAATATGAAGAATGCAAAACCAGTTAGTATACCTTTGGCTAGCCATTTTAAATTAAGTAAGGAGGCATGTCCCAAGACTCAGGAAGAAATGGCTCATATGTCTAAAGTTCCATATGCATCAGCAGTTGGAAGCTTAATGTATGCAATGGTCTACACAAGGCCTGATATTGCACATGCAGTGGGAGTTGTAAGCAGGTATGTGAACAATCTAGGAAAAGAACATTGGATCGCAGTGAAGTGGATTCTCAGGTATTTGAGAGGTACCACAAATCAAGAATTATGCTTTGGTGGTTCTAACATTTCTCTACAGGGATATGTTGATGCAGATATGGTACGTGATGGAGATAACAGAAGGAGCACAACAGGGTATGTATTTACTGTAGGTGGAACAACTGTCAGTTGGGTTTCAGAAATCCAAAGTGTCATTGCACTCTCAACAACAGAAGCAGAGTATGTTGCTGCTACAGAGGCTAGTATATAAATGATTTGGTTACAAAGGTTTCTAGATGAATTGGGTAAGAAGCATGAGTTGGGTAGGTTATACAGTGACAATCAGAGTGCCATACATCTTGCAAAGAACTCTGCATTTCATTCCAAGACTAAACATATACAACTCAAGGACCATTTCATACGGTCAGCATTGGAAGATGGATAGTTGAAGCTGGAAAAGATACACACTAACCAGAATCCTGCAGATATGTTAACAAAAGTTGTAACCAGGGAGAAACTGAGAATATATTAAGTTTCAATTAGTCTTCAAGTATGACGAAGAAGATGAGAAACAACTAGGTCCAAAGTGGAGTTATTGTCTAGCAAATGAAGCAGCGGTGGAGTTGCTATAATCAGTCTCCAAGTGGGAGATTGTTGGGTGTGGAGCCTAATTATCTTTTGTATTCAAAGGTTTCAATCAGATGTATACCCTAGGAAGACTGTACACCCCTCTACGCACGAGGGGGTTCGAAAGGGACTTGTTCCCCCCGCGGGGGTTCGGGGGCAGTGCCCCTAAAACTAAAAAAAGATGTAAAATTAGCCATTGGTTAAGATAGATATAACTTTGAATTTTTTACTCTGGTCCCTAAGTCAAAATTAGTCCTTGGTTAAGATAGCTGTTGGAGGCTCTACTCAGACTATTTAACATGCAAAGTTAGATCTGTTTCTTCAACTTGTCCTAATGATGAACCACACTGGTTGGTTCGAAACATGTCTACAAAGGTCTTTCTACATGTGATTTACACCGAAGTTCTTATTACAACTAAAAATAGATGTAGAATTGCCTTGTAAAAGTCTAGTAATTTCTAGTCAATCTGGGCCCTTCATTAGGCAGATGATCTGATGGTAGAAGTTATGTCTAATTTAGGGTTTTTTCCCTAGAAGGCAATCCCTCACTATATAGGAGGGAATTGTATTGCATCTATGTAGATCTGTATTTTGAGTGAGGAAGAGAGAGGAGATTGAGAATGAAGAGGGTGTTATAGCAGATCTATTGTAGGTTTTATCTCTTTAGTATGCTGGATAATATAATAAAAGGAAGGACTAGCTATTTCTCCATGGACGTATCCCAAACTGGGTGAAACACGTATATCTGTGTCTCTCTTGTTTTATGCGTTTTCTATGTTTATATTTCTGCAACATTTTATGTGTTCCATTGCTCTGTAATATATATTTTTCTAACAAACTGAGTCAGTTACCTACTACATTGAAAGCCTTTGACAAGAGAACATTCAAACCTTGTGGGATTTTGAACTCCTTGCATGTTGAATTAGGGGGAAATATTGTGTCCATAGAAGTCAAAGTTATTGATGGACCTCTCAATTACAATCTTCTATTAGGACGTACGTGGGTTTATGCCATGGATGTTTTCATCTCAACCTACTTTTGTATTATCGCCTTTCTTCATAAAGGTGGGATTGTAGCCATATACCAACTTACCTTTTTCACCTCCAATTCACATGTTATTGGATGTGTCCCTCTTTTAGGGGAAACCCTATATTCATATCAGCATGTTGGAGTTGGACTCTTGAAGGATTCTTCGCTTATGGGGACCTTTTCATTACCTCCTCCTCTCCTTCCTGATAGCTCACCTTCAATAGCCTATATCAACATGATATCATCTTCTAATATCCTATCCGATCCATGGATTGTACCAGACGAAACTGACATCGAAAGTTTTGGCGATTGAATGTCACTGAGCCCCATTGAGCTAGATTATGAAGCCATTTATTCGGCTTGTGTGGTTTCTTCTTTTAATTAGCTTAATTGGTTAGAAAAATCTGGACTATGGTACATCTTTTAATCCTTTCTCTCATGTGTTCCCCACTGATGAAAGCATCATCAAAGTCATGAAGTTGAACAATGAATCATGGGTGAACATCACCATCATTCCTCCTTACCTGGTTTCATTGAGGATAGTCTCAGTGATGTATACTCGCCCAATTTTTTCGAAATTTTTACGAATTTCACGTCTATGCATGAGGCCGATTCAGAAAATAACCTTTTGAATGTTTAAGAGACCATACCTCTTGATATTTCCATTAATCTAGGTGTTGTCGAAAATCTACGCATCGGAGCATCTTGTTCTCCATCCGAGATTGAGACTTATCGAGCCCTTTTTCGTGAGTTTCAAGACGTCATTTCGTGGACCTATGAGGAGATGCTAGGTATTGATCCAAATATAGTTGAACATGAAATTAAGATGTATCCTGATGCCAAACCAGTTTGAAAATGCCTCTGTATGGTCCATCCAAAGAAGGCTATTGGTATTAAGGTTGAAGTTCAAAAGCTTCTTCGAGTTGGTTTCATATATCTCGTTCCTTTAACTGATTGGGTGTCATATATAGTTACTATCATGAAGAAACATGGCACCATTCAAGTGTACACCAATTATCGAGATGTTAATCATGCATGTCTGAAGGAAAATTATCCCACCCTGTTTGTTGACCAGATTGTTGATGACTGTGCTAGATGTGAAATTTATTCATTTATGGATGGATTTTTGGGCTATAATCAAATCAACATTCTCCCGACGAACCAGCCTAAAACTGCTTTTATTTGTCGAACTTTTGCCTATAGGAAACTCTCAGTTGAAAGAATGATGGGGCCATGTTTCAACGTGCCATGGATTATGCTTTTCATGATAACAAACACATCATTAAACCATATTTGGATGACCTCCTTGTTCACTCCAAACATCGGACTGATCACTCGATGCATCTTTGGGCTATTTTCCTTCATTGTAGACATTATAAAATTCAACTTAACCCATAAAAATGTGTGTTTTCTGTCATTTCTGGGTGAATCCTAGGTTTATTTATATTGAAATGAGGAATTCATATCAATCCATTGAAAGTATAGGAAATTGTTGATTTTCTTGCACTTTCTTCACTTGTTCAGCTTCAACGACTTCCAGAGAAAGTTAACTTCCTAAGAATATTTGTCCCTAATTATGTTGAATTGACCGAAGGATTCACTCACTTGCTAAAAAAATGGATTCCCTTCCATTGGGATGACGCAGCTCAGAAAGCATTCAATGCTCTGAATGGCGTACTAGTTCGGGCCTATCTTCTTTATCCCCCTAATTATCAATGCAACTACTACATATATCTTGTTGCTGCCATTTATACTACAACAATGGTATTTTCCAAGAAGATGATTTAGGGACTGAACATCCCATTTATTATCTGATTCGAAATATTAATGATATCGAAATTCGATATTCCCACGTAGAAAAGTTGGCTTTGGTGGTCGTTCAAGTCGTCCAAATATTTCACCATTACATATTGCGTTGGATTACTATGGTCATTTCAGATTGAAACATTATGACATAAATTTGGTCATGTTAGTTACTGGGGGGGAAGTACTCAAAATGGATTGTCATCTTACAAGAGTTTGACCTAGAGTTCATCAAATCCAAGTCAAAGAAATCTCTAGTTTTCACAAAACTAATGTGTGATCTCCCTTACCCTGATTCAGAATCTATGTCTAAAGATTATATTCTTGACGAGTCGTTATTCCTGATACCTTCATCTGACTTGTGGTATGGAGATATCCTTATTTATCTCTAGATCCAAACTTTCTGGTCTAATACCTCACTCGGAGCAATGACATATTCGTTACCAAGCCCGAAATTACATCATTCTCGTCGACACCCTTTACCATTGTGGTACCAATACGATCTTACAAAGGTGCCTCAAAATTTAGGAGGCTAATAAAGTCGTAAACGAATGCCACTTGGGGGCATGTGGTGTACATTTATCTAGTTATGCTATTGCCCATAAAATTTTACATGTTGGTTACTTATGGAATACCATCTTTCAAGACTACATCCTCGATGTCTTGAAGTGTCATGCATGCTACATATATGATCGTAAGACCCGTGCTCCACCTGCTCTGTTGCATCATGTTATTGTTGTTGGCCCCTTTGAGAAATAGGGTATCAACTTCATGACATGTAGTCCTCACTCGACCAGGGTGCATGGTTATATTATTTTCGTTGTTGAATACTTTACTAAATGGGTTGAAGTGATGCCTACATTTAACAAAATTGGTGAAACGATTGCATACTTGTTTTTCAACCATGTCATCACATGATTTGGTGTTCCACAAGAAATAGTTACAGATCATGGAAAAAATTTCTAGAATCATATGATGACCGAACTAACTGCTAAGGTGGGACTTTCCCATGAAAGTTCCACTCCCTACTATCCTCAGGCTAACAGACAGGTTGAAGCCATCAACAAAGTTCTTAAGATGATGCTTCAACGCATGGTATGGGTCCACAAATCGGACTTCGTATTTGCTTCTTTACGTTACTTTGTGGGCATACCAAACTTTAGTTAGGACTGCTACTGGATTCACACCCTTTCAGTTGGTGTCTGGTCTGGAATCTATCCTCCCAATTGAATACGAAATTACATCATTGAAACTATCCATCGAACTTCTTCCTGCCTCTTCCATAGAGGAGGAGTGTCTTTTACATCTGACTTGTTTAGATGAAATTTGGAGCGATGCTGCTATAGGTAATGAAGCTCATAAAAGACATATCAAGGTGTAATATGACAAAAGTGTCAAGCCTCATGTCTTCTCAAAAGCAGACCTTGTTCTGTTATATGACTAGGAGTATGGTAAATTAGGTTATGGGAAGTTTCAACCCATGTTGTTAGGTCCATACATTGTCAAGCGAGTCTTTGAAAACAAGACCTATGAGTTAGTAGATTTGATGGAGTTCCCTTGTGCAACCTAGAAATGGGTTGTACCTCAAAAAATACTATGGTTGATCTCAAGTGTAGTTTTCATTGTGTAAATATTGTTTATAAGTGTGTTGAGTGTTTTTACAATATGTATTTTTAGAGTTTCACGTGGTTTCTGTTGATTCCATTTTACGTTTGGTTTGTAGATGTATTTATCTCTTGAAACTTTTATCGGTTATGCTGATGGTGCCAGTTGTAGTACTCAAAAATATCTCCCACAGCACGGCCTATCTTTGCTCCAAATGGTGAGTTAGTGAGTCTGCAAGGGATTTGTATTGGTCACTCCACCAACAACATCGTTGAGTATAGCGCAATGGTTGAGCTACTGTCTGATGCTATTGTGCATGGTATTTTCCATTTAGTCTTCAGATTTGACTCACAACTCGTAGTACTACAACTTGCTAATGTATATTTAGTTAGAAGTTCCACCATCTTACGCATGATTTTAAGAGTTTTCCTTCTAGAAAGACATTTCGATTTCATACAATAAGAACACATTTCTAGAAATCTAAATACATTAACATATGCCCTAGCTAATCATGTTTTAGATAGACATTTGTAACGAATGTAATTAATTTGCAATTCACATCATATCATATTGAAAATAAAATAGAAACCAAAAAACACTGAAAATATATATAAGTTTGGCTTTACAAAAAAATGTGCCCGATACACATATGGCATACATCGCCCATATAAAAATATGCATGCAAAGATATAAGTATATAAATCAAAGGTTCTCACGATAGAATGACACTACATGAGCCATCTTGCGCAGTAGTCGACTGGTACAACTAGGCACTCCTATGGTGTATCGATAAAGTCGAAGTGGATGTTGGTCGACCACAATATCATTAATTCCATGTGGCACTCATACCTCTGATAGGACCTCTACTACATGTGGATCTCATTGCATATCCTGTCCCACCACAATGACTCGTGTTGGTTCTACTATCTCCTCCTGTTGTCGTTCCTCTTCACGACAGATATATGAAGCACCAATAGGTCAAACTGGTCACACATATGCATGAAACATCAATAGTTTAGTATCAGAAACATCAAAAAACAAAAAAAAAAATTGTAAAACTTTCAAAACTTAAAAGGTTGAAATTTATTACCTGCAACACCCCATTCCTCACCCCCAAGAAGCATGAGCTCAGGGTCATCGCAGAAATTCATGTTTATGGAAGGATAATCATTAAACATGATACACTTTCTACACAACCATTCGAAGGAAGCTGGTGAGAAGTTGATCGCTGATGACCTTGCATGTTGGGACATGTGATCTATCCACCTCATCATCCATGGCACCCTCAGATTGATAGGCCTGAGTATGATGTGTGGAGGCTGACGTAATGGAACCCGCTCTAATGCAAAGGAAACTAAGATCGCACCGTATCCAAATTTCTTTATTTTTCCCTCTTTTTCTTTAGTCAGTTGTTCTTTCATATTGATTAGAACTCCCTCACTCCAGTTGAAGAGTGTTGGCTCCAAACACTTCAATCAATATTACATATATGTTCTGCTTGCAACATGCAATGTGGAGCTACCTATCAATCTTCCAAAAAGGAATAGGATCATTCTCAAAGGTAACTGGGTCACATATTTTATATTGATCTTTCCATCCTTCGTTGGTTGGGATCAAGGTCTACAATAGGTGGCGATATATATTTCACTATCTCCCCACCACTTCTCTCACCTAGGAGAGATATGGGGGAACCCCTCATGGACAGTCCTGTCAGAAAGTAGATATCCTCTACCTTTATCTCAAGAAGATGCTTCCAAAACCTAAAGACTTGATCCTTAACATCCCATGAATGAACAAGATATTTCAACAACTCCATATGTTGCCTCATACCAAGAAGCCAAAAGAATTTTAGAAATCCACAGTTATTTAATGCCTAGATGGTAGCAAGATCATTTGCTACATTTAAATCATGTTCCTCATGTTATCTTTCTCTCCATATGAAAGCCATTTTATATTGATCAACCCCTAAAAAATCAACAAGCGATTCATTAGGATCATTTTCATGCAAAAAAACTTGACAAATTTTGAGGAAAACTGATGAAAAAACTTTAGATTTTCACCCAACGCACCCCATAAGAGAAAACTAGAATGTTACACCTTTTCCTATAGTGCATGACTGCTTAGTTGCAATGCATTTTTTGACCCTATGGGCTTGGGTTGGTCCTAGGGAGAAATTTTGGAACCCTAGGGCCCTCAAAAACATAGAAATTTGGCTTGAAATCATAAAATGGAACCACATAAAGAAAGAGAAGGGTTTTAACTCCTACCTAGAAGAGATAGTACTCGAAACCGTCCATTGGATTGACTATAATCAACTACAGAAGATTGAGGAAAAAATTACTCAGAGCTTTCACTGTTGAAGGTAAATTTGAAATGGTAAAAATGAGCAGTCATTTTTTAGTATATATAGTCATATTTTTCATTATTTTATTCATATTTAATATTTTGACCTAGTCATGATTCATTTTTACTATGAAATAGGTATTTTTAATCCTTACTGTGTTGTTCTGAGCAGGTCAACAATTGTTAACAATTTTTGTTGTGCTTTAAACAAGTTATTTTGATTAGTGAGTACACTTTTATCTCTTTTTTGGGCTCTTTAAACCTACGAAAAAGGAACCCCTTGGAGTCCTCTTTCAACTCTTTTCAAACTCCCAAAACATGAAAAGATTGTCGAGAACTTGTCTTTTTGAACTTGTAAAAGTAAATGAAAAGACATCTACTCAGTATAAGTTTAACCCTTTTCCAAAGGAGATAGACTAGCTACAAAAATTTAATACCTTAGTCGAACATGGTTAAGAGGTTCTCTTGGGTATTGTTTTCTACCTTTTCGGACCTAAGAGACTACCTAAGAAAAGGGACATTTGAATTTTTCTTTTTTGCCTCTTTTTCAAACTCTCTAAACATGAAAAAGAAGTCGAATTTTACCTTCGTTGGACTCGTTAAAACATCAAACGACGATGGACTTTTCAAACATGACAAGATCGAAGCACTCCTTCTCAGGGTTCGTTAAATATACTATAAGGGGTTCATCCAAAGGATGGAATTACAGATCAAGCATATGATATCCTCCTCAAGCTTGTTAAAAAATATAGATGTACTGACCGGTATGGTTGGGGAAATTGGGAAAACAGGGTACTCCATTTGTTAATGGCAGCGAGTCGCTCTTGAACATGATAATATTCCACTTCTTCTTCCTAGTTGTTAGGTTGGGTAATCTTCTTCTCTTTTGGTTCATCATACCTTCACAAAACCTCCATTTCATTTTTGGGTCAATGCTGCCAACTCCATTCAGTGTTGCCATTGTGTTCAAGAGAAGTAATTCAGTTGATATCCATTACAATACTCTTAAGGCTTCATTCCAGGTTTTCCTTTCCTGATCCAGGTCCATATCAACATCATTCTGATCATTCTGTCTACATTTTGTCAATATGGATATCTGTTACAATACTCTTAAGCCTTAATTTTGTTTCATGTCCAGGAAGGTCACTTCCTGTTGACATCAACACATTATCCAGGAAGTTGATGTAGAAACACCCATTAGTACCTTGGTTCTTGCATACATCAATGGAAAGTGTACTCACTCTCGGTGACAGGTTTTCATCTATGGCCTTCAACTGAAATATTTTGTGTGGTGTTCGACATCAACTCATTTATTCTCACCATAAGGATTGTACTTGAGTACCTTGAAAGCCATTAACATCATCAATGGTTTCTCTCGGATCTGTTAACGAATTACATCATTGGTCAGTAAACAGATGGTGTATACCATGTTTGACATTGGCTCATTTATTTACATCATTATATTCGTACATTGGTTGGTTGTGTGAACAAGATAGAAGACCTCAGATCTAGTTTCCGCCATTCGGGCTGAAATTTTAGGATTATATATAGATCACTATCTATGATGGCTATGATCATACTAACAGTCATACAGTCATGGGTCCACCATCATGTTGAGAAATGGAAACAAGAAATTCCATTTTAATTTGTCCTCAAATTAAACTGAGAATTAAAATTAAATTTAATTCTCATAACAACTTGTAAATTGTTAATTATGTTTAATTAACTTAATTAGCTTAGGAATTTCGAGTTGGAAGTCTTTTTGGAGTCATGTATATGTTCTCCCTAAGTTTTAGGGGTCCAGTATGAGTTTAAATTGATTTGGAAATTAGATCACTCAGTTTACTGAGTTAAGTTTAGTTAAATTAGTTCCAAACTATTTGAGGAACTAATAGAGAGTTAACAGTCAGTTGGTGCACTAGTGCATTGACAAGTGTCACTCTAGTCAATTGAAGATTCTTTCATTAGAAACTTATGCGTGTCGATCATAAGAAAGACCCAGTTGAAACTAGAGTACAAGGACAATGTACTATCAATTGTATTATTTAATGGAGTGTAAATATCATGCATGCATCGGAGATTGATCCTATGTTTTGATTGCGCAGTTTTGGAAGCATGAATTCCCTTTAAATATGGGGTATTCATACTAGGAATTATTCAAGAGATTAGGGTCTTGGATAGCTACAAAATTGGATAAATGTTGGCCAAGAGCTAGCTTGTGAGCTGAGAGAGTTGAGCATACTTGTGTGGAATTGTTTTAGTGAGAACAAGCTTTGTATCTTCACTCATATTTATGATATGTTAAATACAGATGGTTTTGAGTTGTGTCTTTCCCCAGATACATCTTGTGTTATGTGTCATTGATTTATCTTCTTCTTGGTCATATTGTTTTCATCGACCTATTGGCTTCTGTTGGTTGAAAGTAGAAGTAGATTCTTGTCTTGTGCTTTAGTACATTGCATGAGCTTGTGAATCTATAGGATTTTATACACATAATTCATCAATGGACATGTATTTTGATCATTGTACATGTTATGTTAGCTTATGTGCTGAGTACGAGTATGCCTCCCTCAGCAAAAATATGTCATGATCTAAATGTATTGTAACATAAGACAATCTCACTGGTTGTTCTTGATTCAGGCATGTCACAAGGTAAAGCACTTTAGTCATTAATCATCATCTCTGACTTTGCACTTTATAGGGCACTCTGTTATAGGATATTTTGTCACAAATGATCAATCAATCTCCTAATGGGATCATTCACATCATGTTCCCCCTTTATATCATCATTGCACAAATCCCTATGCATGACTCTCTCATTCCCCAGAGTTTTTGCCCTAAACTGCATCATCTAAGCCAGTTTTAGGACCAACACATCCTGGACTCTTGCTGGACAACATTAACCTATAGGTTTCTCCATTGTGGCCTACGTTGATCACCTACATGTTTCTCCCCTTTGCACCTACGTTGGTTCTAGAAATCGGGAAAAATAGAGAGAGTCTTGAGCCCTCCATTTCTAGAAGCTTCCAAGATCTGTTGTAACCATTTACCTCAGATAAAACTTTCGAATCCTATCCTATCCTACCTTAGAGTTTCCATCCCTTATCCTTAGATACCATCCTCCCATCAAGAGTGGATCTCAATCCCAAAATTGGTAAAAGGATAAGAACTCCCAACTTACCTCACTCCTCTATATATTTACAGCCTTCCATATGCAAGGGGTTAGCTCTTGAAGAGTGATTCTACCCTTATATTGTTGTGAGAGTTATCTTTTCATGCATTTTGGGTGATTGAAGGTACACTTTGTGACAAAGGAAGGTCAATTCAACAACTTGGAGGAGCTATTCTATAAGATCAACACCTATTTATGGTTGTAACTCACTCCATTTATACCAATACAAAGAGTTCTTTGTTTTCCTATATGTGATGTTGTTATTTCATGTATTTCAATACCATGTTGATATGTTGAATAAAGTAGATAGATGATGCTACATAGGTCTCGTAGTTTCTTGGCTTGTGTTGTCTGGTTGTGCAGGTTCTAATTTTGGAAGCTAGAGCTAGGATTGGAGCATTCAAGTCAAAGAAGGAGTGAAACATACGACAGATTCCAAGTAGGTTTCATCCCTTCCTCTACTTACTTTAAGTAAAGCATTGGGTATTTTTTCATTCTATTTTTCTAGGTTAGCCACCAAACCTAGGGGAGATATTTCTGTCTGTAGTCATAAATTCTGCATAACATGCTTAGTATGGTTAATGTTTCCAATACAAAACTAGGCAATAATGCCATTATATCATAGTAACAGAAATTAAAATTACACGTGAAACTAAGCTAATAACATGTTAAAAACACGGATTCCATCTACAACATATCCATAAAAGATAGCGAGATTGGTTTCTTGGTGCAAGGTGCTCATGGTTTCCTAGTGAAGTGGCTCTCTGTTGCATAGAATAGTTTCCTCCATGTGTTACATATGTTCATGCATGATTTGGTAGAGTGGGTGCAGTTCCTCCATACAAAGAAGAAGCTCATCCATTTGTTCAATGTGCTCGCACAAAAAATTGCCCAAAAGATTATTATTGTGCCAATAGAGGTTGATAGCATGGAGCTCTTGACTTTTGCAACCTATAGCATTTCCCAAATTAGGGACCTAATTTGAAACTAAGGCCATAACCTTTGAATCAAAAACATTATCTCATTCCTCTGCAAAATCCTACCTAATTTATTTTGAACAACCAGTGGAGTATGCTCCTAGAACCTATTAGTAGAGGCATGACCTTGAGCTCAAGCTCGAGCTTGACACTGCTAAGGGTATTGTAACTCCATATCCCCTCCTCGAACGAGCTTGCTGATAAGGCATAGAAAAATACTAGGGGAAACAACAATGAAAACAAGAGGTGGATATAAGACAACTAGAAGGGGAGTGAAGGGAAATGCAATAGGGATCCCTAAAATCAAGGGATTGTAGTCAACCCAACAATGGAGAATGCACCAAGGGTGGAGGCTGGAGGACTCCAAGAAGTAAAGAGGTCCAAGGAATATAACAATAGAGAATGGCGTCCATTGAGACATGAGATAGAATTAAGAAAGAATTAAACTATATAGATGAAGCACACAATGCCTTGAAACTGAGTGGTAGGGGGGCGACTATACCAACTTCACTAAAATCATGACACCATCGAAGTCCCCTTAGAACCTGAGGGCTTGTGGGGACAAGGAAGACAAACCTAAATATGAATTAAAGAAAAGAGAAGAGACTAGGAAAAGGGCTACCTTGTGCCAACAAGAAGACAGGAAAAATAATTTAAAAAATGAAAGATAT
Source organism: Pinus taeda (assembly GCA_000404065.3). Lineage (NCBI taxonomy): Eukaryota > Viridiplantae > Streptophyta > Pinopsida > Pinales > Pinaceae > Pinus > Pinus taeda. The sequence goes on from APFE031532577.1 coordinate 36,550, forward strand.
CAGACTATCTTCTAGAACTATCATTTTCTCCATCGTAGATCCGTGATGGGAATGGATACATTTGGCTTTGAGGCATAAAAATTGCACTTTGAACCTTGGAACTAGAAATGTCATCAGTGACATCCCCTAAACCATATCACACCTTCATTGTGCAATGAATTTGACAAGGCTGATGTTTGAGTAGAAGGGATTTATATGAATTCATATCACGGTTCGTAAATTAATGACCCATGGCACATCGCATTTCATAGTGGTATTAGAGCCTAATTGTATAATTACTTCACCTTCCTCACACTCTTATGGAAGAATCCTTAGAATGAAGTCTTCTCATATATCTCAAGACATCTACATCAAACAAATAAACTAATTAATTTATACTAAATAAAATATTCTAATATTAAATCAATATATAATAAATAAAATTATATAATTATTTTTCTTTTTTAATTAAAAAATTTATAAAAGAATCAACAATCATCCCATTCATTAAATATGTATCTATATTTTTTTCTTAATTTATAAAATAGCTTTATAATGATAAAAAACAATCAATCCTATCATCAAAAAACTAATAAATATGAATTCATCTTTCTTGAAAATTTTAATACATAAAACCAAATTCGAAATCAATTTCCCTCTAATAAGAAAACAATTTTGGAGACAATCATAATATATTTATTATTTAATCATAATTATGGTTTCAATAATCCATTTAAAAAGTAAATATAATATTTAATACATAAATAAAATATATATTATATAAAAATAAAATATAATAACACTGTTAGTGTTATATTACAAAAAAAATTAATGTTTACCAATTTAAAAAAATATTTACCATTAAGATAATTTATGCAAATGAAAAGACATATACACATTAAAAATATTGCCCTAAAAATAATTTAACATTACCATAATTATATAAAGAACAATTAAAAATATTAAAAAAAACTTATATACATAAACATAAACATTAAATAAAAATTACATCACAACAAATAATAAAAAAAATTTTTTTTCTGATAACATAGTATATATATATATAAAAAAAACATTATTAAATAGTTAAATATTTTTTTTTTCTAAGTTATGCTAATTCTATTAAGGTAAGAAAACTATCATACACAAAGGCTGAATCCTGTACTTAGCTATACTAGAAGAAATGCATCAACTAGCAAAAAAGCTAGATTTGAATTGCCCAGAAGGGAAACCAATTCTTAACCGAAGTTTCTCAAAAATATGATCTTGTTGCCCATGCAGGGGAAACCAGTGAATTAACAATTTTTGCATCATTGTACCTGAGAAGACTAAAAAGGTAAACCCAACTGAAGAACCTAAAATTGTAGTGTTCCCCAAAAAAACCATTAAAAAACAGAAACAGAAGAACAAGTCCCAATGAACCTGAGACACGTGGCGGCTGAGTGGCAGTCTACTAGGCAGGCACATGGCACGTTGAATGGCCACAAGGTGGCAAGGTGGCAGTCCATGCGGCGAGCACATGGCAACAAGGTGGCGGCTAGGGATGTGGCGGCGACAGAGGATGCTCCTCCATAATGAAGCATCTGTAATCGTCCATGGCACCACTTTCCAGTGGCATAGTCTTTGTGTCGCCTGTCTGCAGCTCTGGTTGCTCTTCCTCGATGATGCAATAGTATTCATCGATTACCCAATTCATCTGCGGAGTCATTTCCACTTCCTTCCCTACACGTCTAGCTGGTATCTCTGTGCTTCACTCCCCCTACACCCTGAAGACTTGACTGTGTCAGTTCTGTTTTGGCCTTGGTTGGCTGCTCCCCGCAGTGGTGCGTCCTCCCGCTGCAATGCCTGAGATCCTCATTGCTTTAGTGCGACCATCACCCATTACTCTGTGTTCCTCAGTTGTAGTGATTCAATCGCCAATCTCAGAGTCTTGAGCCTCCGAATTTAATTACTTCTCCTCATGAAAACTAATGGTAATGGTTGCAGTGATGAGGGGTTGGTTCAGGGCAGAGAGAAGGTTAATTGAGCGTTCTGGGAGTGTGGCTGAGGAGCAGGCGGAGTGCTTCTGGGAGAAGGTCCAGAAGTGGAGGGAGGCATAACAGAGGCCCCCGAATGGAAACGACCTCTGCCACTACAAGTAATGGGGTAGTAGCCAGTGTTCTGCTTAGCCAGAGAGGAGGTGGTCCTCGAGGCCGAAGAGTGCCTGGAGCGACTCAGGCTCCCTCGATTCCCACCTCTGCAGCTGCGTATCCTATGGTGCACCATGCTTTCTGCAATTGGAGGTGAGTTTTGGTCCGAGTTAGGTGTAGTGGGTTGCAGCGTTACAACGGAGCTAACAGACAATTCTATAGAGGGATGAGCTACCAGGGCCGAGGGGATGAGAATTTTCAAAGTCAAGTTGTGGGTAAAATGGATGCTCGAACCAAAATTGATGTGACAATAAATATTGCAGCGTCTCCTAGTGGTTGTGCGGGAACTAGTCGCCGACACTGCATGAGGGTAGAGGCATTGCAGGGGTTGAGGTTGCAGAGGAGGAATGACAAGAGTAGAAGTGGTATTTTCCCAAGAGCCCATCATTGCTTTGAGCCGAGGTTGAAGTCGATTATTAGAGTGGTGAAAGTGTTCATTCAAGGCACATTTATGGCTGTGGTTAATGCCATATTTGGATCTCTGTGCTGCCCTGTGGGAGGCCATGTGCTCTCTTCACATGCCAACCCAGTTGGCAGCCCCATTTCCCCCCGCATCCGGGAATTAAATAATCAAATATTAAAAATACATTTTTCTTGAAAATTCCAAATAAATTAAACAAATTTAAACTTTTCAATATACTAAATGAATAATAATAATAACAATAAATATTTCCAATATTTAACATAAATATAAATCTTATAAAACATTTATTCAATAAAACCTTATAATAAAATGTTACATTTACAAGCTTTTCCATTTCTGATAGTGCATTGATTCCAATATCTTATTTCCATAGTTTTAAAAATCTTTGTATTTCCATTTATTGGAAAATCCATATTTATGCGATTGGAAGCATCTCAAGTATCATTTTAATGTTAGTGCATGCTTTAAAAAATATCATTTTACTTTTTTATTTTTATTTTTTTTTAATAGATTTTCATTAATGATAAAATATATTACATTGACAGCTTTTCATATTTCAAAAAATTCCTTGGTAGTAATTTCTTCAACTAGGGGTAACAAAAAAGACATAATTTAACCAGTGAATTCCAAAATACAAGATTTTGATTGTCATCAAGAGAGTGAGCCTTACATGCTTACCATACTTGTTCATTGATATCTTGAGAGTTTTACAAAAATTAAGGAAGTCGATATTGAGACAAGAGAGCTAGGAAACATATGACTAATGTTATACCCACCAACCAGCTATATTCAAATTTCATCCATATTATACTATAAAAAGAACCAGACAGAATCGAATTGTGTTCCTGTTATCACCCCAAGAAACTCGCCTAGGTTGTATATCAGTGATGCTCGGGAACATTACAATCTCACTAAAATGTTAGATAAATGGTAGATGAATGAAAGAAATGCTGCATACTCAAGCCAGATAGCCACTCCTACTACGATTGACCCCAGACATGGGTGAACACCCCCAAACTACAAGGCTTTTAACCACCAACTACTCACAGTTTAAGGAAAAGGTGATAATGGAGAAGACTGACCACACCAGCAGATGCACGGGAGCCTGTGATGGCCAGCTGCAACCAGTTTTAAGGTCTATAAATCTATTATTTAATGCACAGGCAGGATGACAACTCCCTATGCATTAGAACAACAGAAACCTGCAAGCAGTTTAAATGAAACAACTAAATTCTAACATAGAGGTGGGATGACAGCCCCTCTACTGCTAAAAATCAACAGCGCATCAACAACTGCAAAACAGCCACAGCCTGGAACAAGAAGAAGAAGTGGAAAATGAGAAATTGATAGCAAAAGAAGGTTGTATTAGTTGGAAATGAATACCAAATGCTACGGGTTACATAACAGTTACAGTCTCTGGAAGTTGAGCCTTACAGCACACTCACTCTCATCTAACACTCATCAATTGATTACATCGTCTTTCTAGGTATATATAGGATTTGTTTACAAAATATCTTTACTATTCTATGCGTAGAGGTGTCTTAATGGATTACCAACCACATTTATGAAATGTATGGGTTCTCTGATACACTCTGGCTATTTTCAATGAACAAAATGGCTCTTTTTGTACTTTAGAGTCCTTCCTGAACAGTTGACATATTATCTTCATAATTTTCAATAACTGCTGCTGTCATTGAACTGCTCGAGGAGCATTCTCTTTGTCCTAGCTGTGTTGTTCCTTAACTATGGTAGTTGATGATTAAATGCTGGTAGATGGATCATAACTTGCTTCTTCGCGTGCCCAAAATTGGCCAAAAACACAACAATTCACATAAAAAAGGATGACGAGCCGAAGAGGAACAATGGTTGTCGGTTGAATTGCATGGACGATCAAGATATGCTGAAGGAAGGCAATGGGCAGATGGGGCGGAGTGAATATGCACTGTCAGATCACATATATCGACGGCTGAGATCAATTGACAAGAGAAATGGAGGGATGGATGATCGAGTGATCAAGGGCCGTCAGATCATGATCAGGGAGATCCGACGGTTGACGGGAGGTGGAGGTGATCAATAGTTAACGGGTGGGGAACCGGGTACAGTGACAAGAAATGGTTTTCTCACACCGCTTTATGGCCAAGGGTGGTTTACGTACAAGGGTATGCGATCCAATGGTTTTATGACACGTGGCTTTCAGAATACCACTTCCCCATGGGTTATATGCATGCAGGTTGACGGGGTGGGGTTTGCGTACAACGTTGGATCAACGGATGGAGGATCGAATGGCAGAAAATTAAACCTGAGTTTTGGTTAATGTGACAGGCAACATGATAGGTAAGGGGCGGGCCCGGGCTTAATTAAAGCTTAGGGTTATGAATCATATTATATACGCGGTGTTGTAACAAAAAACATAGGTTAACACGATTTACATAGGGCTATCGGGGTTTTAGTGCTAAACAATGCTCAGGGATTAAAGGAAAAAGGGATAAACGAAGTTATGAAGGGATTAAAGGGTAACAAAGGAGAATAAGGGGTTGAAGGGAAGGAAGAAACCCATTGCTGCAAAACCTCTTGAACATTTGACCAGCACTGTCGAACCCGTTTTCTGCCCATCAAATGCCGCAAACTGTAGCAGAGCTAACACTGGCTCCTTCTGGGGATGAGATCGTACCTGTGAGGTCTCAAGAAACTACAGACCACTGCCCTTCCAGCTAAAAATATTTTAAGCAAAATTCCTAGTGTTCCATTGGGCATGGAGCCTATTCTGCCTGCCTAAAACTGATAAAAGCCTATCCTTTAAGGCAACAGACCTTAAACAACATAGATTTTCAAAAACTGTCCATTAACTGGGCCATCAAAAACTGCTTCACCTCCCATACTTTTCAGTATGAAGGTGTTGTTCCCTTGAACCTATGAAATGATGAAAGGCCTTGTCCACAAAGCATCAAATTTCCCATGATTTCCTTTCTTTTCCTTCAGTGCATCCCATTTCAACACCAAATCACCAACCTGAAAGCTACTTCTTTTTTCCCTTTTTTCAAAGGCTTCCTTGATTCTTTTTTGATGTGCTGCGGCCTTTTCAACTAGTTGTTCTCTAATCTGATGTGACTCTGTCAAATTAGTGATTCTCTGTGCCATATCCTCTTCTTCATCCTACTCTGTTTGAAGGAACTTTGTCATAGGGAGAGTTAATTGAACTGGGAATATAGCATCAGTGCCATACACCAGTTTGAATGGAGAACTCCCTGTGGATTTCTTTATGGTCACTCTGTCAGCCCACAATGCATACTTGAGTTTTGACTCCCAATTCTTTTTATTGTCCTCTAACAGTTTTTTAATTATCCTTATGAGACTTTTATTAGAGGATTCTACTAGACCATTTCCTTGTGGATAATATCAGATGGAATGAATAAGTTTAATGTCCATTTAATCACACATTTCCACCAATTCCTTAGCTCTCAAGGCTACTGCATTATCTGTGACTAATTTATGTGGACAACCAAATCTACTGAAGATATTTTCAATTAAAAACTTCATGACCACATTATGATCATCCTTTCTAGTAGGGACTGCTTTAATCCACTTTGTGAAATAATTAGTGGCTACTAATATCCACCTATGCTAGCCACTGGAATGTGGATTGATTTCTCCAATAAAATCCAAGCCCCACTGCTAAAAAGGTCCTTTTGTCTGAATTGGTTTTAGGGGCAGAGATTTAAACTTCTGCTTTCCTTCGAATCTTTGGCATCTGTCACAAGATTTAACCAAAACAAATACATCAGAAAATAAGGTGGGCCAATAGTACCCAACTCTGAGAATTTTATGGGCTGTAGTTTTCCAATAATGGTGCCCTCCACACATGCTGTTATGAAACTGCTGCATTACTTCAACTAACTGTTCTTTGTCCAGACATCTTAAAAATATTCCACATGGATCCCTCCAGTAGAGCAGGTTTTTTTTGATACAATATTTTCCTACTCTAATTTTTAAGATCCTGGCTTGGCTTTGAGTAAACTCTGAAGGGATTTCTAGCTTCAATAAGAAACTAATTATTGCAGAATACCAATCACACGAAGCTAGATTCTCAGCCACTGACCGTTGTTTCTCTATTTCAGCTACAATTTCCTCTTCTCCTTCTTGACAATTTTCTGCAATTGTGCACAGGAAATCAACATCTAAAGACCTGCAATTTTCTTCAATAACTTGGCAAGCCCCTAACCTCTGACCGGCTTGGTGGGCTTCAACTCAATATTGAATTCTATCATTTTCGCAATCCATTTTGCCCTTCTTCCATCAGCATCAGGTTGTGTTAGGACATCTTTTATTGCAGCAGAAAACACATATGCAATTATTTTTTAATGTAAGATATAAACTTTGAAAGCCTTTAAGGATTTAATAAGAGCATATGCCTTATTTTCTATGATATCATGCCTTAGTTTAGCATCCCTCAAATTCTTGCTGAAAAATGCTATTGGATGCCCTGAACCTTTTTTATCTTGCCGCAATAAAACAGCTGCGATAGTATCTTCAGAGGCAAAAGAAAATATGTGGAATTCTTTGTTGTAGTAAGGACTGATCAATGTGGGAGCTTCCATAATAGCCCTTTTTATAAACTCAAAAGATTTCCTTGCTGTATCAGTCCATCTTACCTTTGATCCTTTCTTCAACATGGAGGTCACATGCTTAACCAACTCTACAAAATTTGGAATAAACCTTCTCACAAAATTAATCTTGCCCAGAAAGGACTGAACATCCTTCTTTGATCTAGAGATAGTCAAAGTCTGTATTGCTTTGACTCTTTCTGGGTCAATCTGAACACCTACTACAGATACAATATGTTCTAACAACTTTCCCTCATGTAAAGAAAATTGTGCTTTTTTGGGATTGACTGATATTCCAAACCTTCTGCACTTCAAAAATACTCTTTTCAAGTGCTGCAAATAATTTTGATGGTTGCTGGAGTAAACCGTTATATCATCAAGGTAGATAAGAACAAATTTGTCCTCCTCTCCCACAAATGCTATGTCCATAGCTCTCTGAAAGACAGCTCCAGCGTTCATCAATCCAAAAGGCATTTTGGCATACATGAAAGTGCCCCAAGGAGTGGTAAATGCAGTCTTTTCTTGATCATCTGGGTGCACAACAATCTGATTAAAGCCTGAAAATCCATCTATGAAAGACATCACTTTAGCTCCTGAGACTTTTTGCAGCAAATGCTCCATTTTTGGTAAGGGATAATTATCTTTCTTCGAGCATTTGTTCAGATTTCTAAAATCAACGCACAGTCTGATTTCTCCATTCTTTTTCCTCACGACCACTAGATTGGCTACCCACTTTGAATATCTGAGAGGGACAATTATCTTGGCAGCCAACAACTTTTTAATTTCTTTTTCAATGAGAGGAAGAAGCATAGGATTTATTGGTCTCAGCTTCTGTTTGAAAGGAATAGTGTCTTTCTCCAGAGGGATTTTATGCTGAATTATGCTTTTGTCATATGTTTTCAGATCGTTATATTCCCAGGAAAACACATTAGCAAGTTGCCTCATTAAATTGCAGTATTCAGCACTTTGATCAGCAGATAAATGAGTGGGAAAATTGACATACTTAGGCTGACCTGGACTTCCTATATCACACTTACAAACTGCAGACTGGTCTTCTCTTTGGGCAGTCTTTTAAGGCACATCATTCTGGTCAAACAGTCTTTCAAGAGAAATTAGGCCCTTAGGAATATGGTTACTAGGAAGCTGGACAATGCTGTTTTTACCAATTTTATTTTTAAGTTGGGACTAGGAGCTTTCTAACAAGGCATCATTTTGTTGGTCAATTTGCATCTCAGAAAATTCATCAATGACTTGCAAGAACCTATTAATCTCATCATCATCATTAAAACTTTCCAATGGTAGACATTGTCAGGCAAGGATGGTCTGTACTTCATTTGGACTTCATACACTAGCCTGGGAGGCATGGGAGGAATGAATAGACTAGCAGAAATAGGAAGGGAATCAAAAAGTTGATTTTGGGCTCTAGGAATATATGAAATATATAAATAATCAAAAGATTGTTCGATTCTCCATACGTCATCTCTATATGCTCTTAGCCTTAGGTGCTTTACTTGAAATGTTTTATTAACTTGTTGAATGATCAGATCAACATCTCCAAACACTTTCAGATTTTTGATTCCTTTGTCTTTAGCTGCATTAAGGCCCAATAGCAGAGCTTCATATTCTGCTATGTTGTTTGTCACTTGAAAAACTAGCTTAAAAGACAACTGAATGCTGTCTTGTTGTGGAGATACTAGCACCACCCCTACTCCTGCAGTCTCCCTGGAACATGCTCCATCAAAGAACATCTCCCAAACTTGACTTCCTTGCTCCTGCTCGACCTGGACTATTTGTTTCCTGAGCTGCATCAAGGCCTTCTGAGATTCTTCTATTTGGAGTATACATGCTCCAAAATCAATGTCCACTGCATATATTGGATGATTTGTAGGATTCTTCTCATCACTAATGATGTATGCCAACTGTGCTTCTCTGTACAACCTCCTACTTTCTCCTCCAAAAACTGGGACAGTGGCATAAGACAAATCATTCTGTAATGTCCCACCTAGTCTCTTAATCCATCCTCTTGACAGCAGCATGCAAAACTTAGGAGGGACATCTGTTACCACAATATCCATCATTATACTCTTCATGGGCAGCTGAGTTAGGGTAATAGCCAGATCTTTAATCACTCCAAGACATTTCACCTTCCTTGAATCAAAAGAAAATAGATCATGATAAGGTCTAGTGATATCGAGGCCTAACTCTTCCATGACAACTTTGGGCATTAAATTGTGGCTAGCCCCTGTGTCTAGCAGGAAATTATGGAGGACTTTGTCATGAATAGTCAATGAGACATAAAAATGGAGAATTATTATCAGTTAGTTCAATCATGGGACTGAGCATAATGACAGGGTTGTCATCTTGCAAATTGACAGAGTCAGTGGAGGTTTGTTTGATTTCTAGCTCAAGAGTTTCAAGGATAAGCTTCCTATATAATTCCCTCTTCACCAACTCGACCAGAGGCATAGATATCTTCAATTTCTAAACTTCTAACTTAAAGTTAAAAGAAGCAGATGACTTATCAGAAATTCTTACCTCTTGAACTGGAGCTCTGAGGATGACTAGATCAGCTGCTGGTCTTCTCTACTTGATATTCTGTGACTCTGTCTGGGCAACAGCTCTCTGGGCAAGGTTCTCCTTGACATTCTTTGCATTTGACCTCAGGTTATATCTTTGTTGTTCACCAGCCTACAAAACAACTTCTCTATCCCACAAATTTTGTTGTTCTTGCAGCAAAGATTCTTCATATTTAGTCAGTGTCAAGAAGGCAACACTTCCTTTATCTTCCATGCAATGTATTTCATCCTCATTTTCTTCACATTGTTCATCCTCCATGACTACATTTTGGAAAGTAGCTTTAACTTTCTGATCTTCTTTTAATTCTTCACCTTTCTGCATTATTTGTAACTGCTCATTTGCTCTTTTGAATGGCTTCTGATTTCTTGGAGCAAATGTGTTCTGTTGCCTTGTCTTCCCTGAATTTTGTTCAACCTTTAGCTTAGTAATTTCAACAGCCAATGACTCTAACATCTTGGTCATTTTATCTAACTTAGGCTCTGAATTTGAGGCAGAGGAAGAAGAAGCCTCGCTTCTCTGCCTTCTTTTGTCAGAATGGATTTTAAGTTTCTCTGCAGCCATAATATTGGATTCTACTTCTAAGGTTGCATCCTGCATGTCTGCCAGCATGGCACATCTTCTTTCTCTTAACAACAGGCAAAAATCAGAGTCAAAAGCATTGGCATATGTAAGTTTGGCTGATGTAGGAGTTGGTTTTACCTCAGCTGGTATTTTACTATACATTATGTTGAATCTTTTATTAAAATCGGGCAATGATTCCCCACTCTCTTTCTTTAAGTTGCCAAACTCAGTATGGTAATACAACAAGTCCTTCTTATCTCCCCATTGCTTCAAAAATGCATCATCTAATGCTTCTATATCTGTTATGGATCTCTGGGGTAATTCTCTGAACCACTTCCTAGCCTCTCCATCAAGGCTCTGGACAAAAACTCTCATCCATACATCATTCTCACTCATATCCAAATTATCGGCATAGTTGTAAAAAGCTTCAAGGTGCTCTTCTGCTGTTACTTCCTCTGTACCAGTGAATTTAGGCATATATTTTTTACATTCTCCCCTAGGCATAGGATTTAGAGCGACAGGCAATACTAGAGGTCCATATCTAGCAGCTATAATTCTCTCAATTCTAGTAGGTGCATGTTGTCCTGCTATATTTGGAGTATTTGGAAGACTACTGGCAAACTTAATAGTATGGAGAAATGAGATGGATGGCAGAGATACAAGGATGTTATGGACAGTATGGGATGCAATCTTTGAACTGATATCCAAAGGGGAACTAACTGTACAAGGAGCCGTTTGAATCTCTGCAGGTGATTCTTCACTAGCAACTAAAGGTTCTAATTCTTCCAACTGATTACTCTCAACCAAAACTTCCTCTTGCGGAGAAACATAAGATTTCTTGGGCTTACCTGATCCCGACGCCCCTTTCTGTGAAGATTTCTTCGATTTGACAGTCCTCTCAAGTTCAGGGAATGGTTCAGCTGGAGATTTTTGAGGATTTCTTCGAGTATGTTTCACAAACTGAGCCAGATCTTTGAAATGGAGTCGCCAAAGGTTAGTCTTCCTCAAATGGAGTCGCCAGAAATATGATTACAACCATAAACTATGCTCAAACCTTATCTGTCATCAAAGCTTGAAACTGTGTCATTTTCCCAGGGAAGCTAAACTTTGATTCTCCTCTCCCTGGCAATGGCGCCAATTAATGTTATCACCCTAAGAAACTCACCTAGGTTGTATATCAGTGATGCTCGAGAACATTACAATCTCACTAAAATGTTGAATAAATGGTAGATGAATGAAAGAAATGTTGCATACTCAAGCCAGATAGCCACTCCTACTACGATTGACCCTAGACATGGGTGAACACCCCCAAACTACAAGGCTTTTAACCACCAACTACTCACAATTTAAGGAAAAGGTGACAATGGAGAAGACTGACCACACTAGCAGATGCATAGGAACCTATGATGGTTGGCTGCAACCAGTTTTAAGGTCTATAAATCTATTATATAATGCACAGGTAGGATGACAACTCCCTATGCATTAGAACAACAGAAACCTACAAGAAATTTAAATGAAATAGCTAAATTCTAACATAGAGGTGGGATGACAGCCCCTCTACTACTAAAAATCAACAGCGCATCAACAACTGCAAAACAGGCATAGCCTGGAACAAGAAGAAGAAGTGGAAAATGAGTAATTGACAACAAAAGAAGCTTGTATTAGTTGGAAATGAAGACCAGACACTGCAGATTACATAATAGTTACAATCTCCAGAAGTTGAGCCTTACAACACACTCACTCTCATCTAACACTCATCAACTGATTACATCGTCTTTCTAGGTATATATAGGATTTGTTTACAAAATATCTTTACTATTCTATGCGTAGAGGTGTCTTAATGGATCACCAACCAAATTTATGAAATGTATGGGTTCTTTGATACACTCTGGCTGTTTTAAATGAACAAAATGGCTCTTCTTATACTTCAGAGTCCTTCCTGAACAGTTGACATATTATCTTCATAATTTTCAATAACTGTTGCTGTCATTGAATTGCTCGAGGAGCATTTTCTTTATCCTGGCCATGCTGTTCCTTAACTGTGGTAGTTGATGATTAAATGCTGGTAACTGGATCATAGCTCGCTTCTTCGCGCTCCCAAAATTGGCAAAAAACACAGCAATTTGCATCAAAAAGGATGACGAGCCAAAGAGGAACGCTAGCCATCGGATGAATTGCATGGACGATCAAGATATGCTGACAGAAGGCAATGGGCAAATGGGGCGGAGTGAATATGCACCGTCGGATCACATATACTGACGTCCGAGATCAATTGACAAGAGAAATGGAGGGATGGATGATTGGGTGATCGAGGGCCATCAGATCATGATCAGGGAGATCCGACGGTTGATGGGAGGTGGAGGTTATCAACAGTTAACAGGCGGGGAACCGGGTACAGTGACAGGAAATGGTTTTCCCGCACCGCTTTATGGCCAAGGGTGGTTTATGTACAAGGGTATGCGATCCAATGGTTTTATGACACGTGGCTGTCGGAATACCACTTCCTTGCAGGTTATATGCATGTAGGTTGATGGGGTGGGGTTTGCGTACAACATTGGATCAATGGATGGAGGATCGAATGGTGGAAAATTAAACTTGAGTTTTGGTTAACTTGACAGGCAACATGACAGGTAAGGGGCGGGCCCAGGCTTAATTAAAGCTTAGGGTTATGAATCATATTATATACATGGTGTTGTAACAAAAAACATAGGTTAACATGATTTACACAGGGCTATCGGGGTTTTAGTGTTAAACAATGCTCGGGGATTAAAGGAAAAAGGGATAAACGGAGTTATGAAGGGATTAAAGGGTAACAAAGGAGAATAAGGGGGTTGAAGGGAAAGAAGAAACCCATTGCTACAAAACCTCTTGAACATTTGACCAGCACTGCCGAACCCGTTTTCTGCCCATCAAATGCTGTAAACTGTAGCAGAGCTAACAGTTCCAAAGTGCCTTGCCATCAACCCACTCTAAAAACTGGTACAAAATCATGTAATACCCAACTATAGAAATAAGTATAACAAATATGGTGGACCGTCAATGTCATCCAAGTTGTAGGGAATATCTCGAAGAATTCACTTGATATCCTCCTGACTTGCAAATGATTTGTAGTTGTCCATTTGCTTATCACGAATAAACATACTGACCAGTGTCTCCGTCAGTGGATGCACCAATGTTTGCTTCCAGTTGCATTGCCCTTAGACAAAAATATCTATAGCAATATCATTCTCAAAAAACATTTGATGAAATCTAGTGTGATTGTGCTAAGGTTATCATATTGTCTTGATAAACTTTTCGAAGGCTCACACTACCTCCATAACAATCTCAGAGTGGGCCCTCGAAAAAGAAGCCTAAAAATACAAAAAATCTGATCCAAATTCTACCAGGTTTTATCATTACAAATTCAAGTCCCCCAACATAGGATGAAACACAAAAAATAATGTTGAAAGACAAAGAATTTAAATATTCCACTAGAATTTGAATTAAACACAAAGAACCTAGATATCGAGGGAACTTGCAGTCAAACTGAACCAAAAGAAAAGTGAATAAAATCAACCATAACTAAAATACAATTCATGTAATAAAACTAAGATGAAAGGCCAAAATCCTACATAATTGGCCATAAGGGAGGAGGGTAAGGAAGTTTGAATCTGCATCCCGTGGAACCTCTCTAACTGAATAACATTAGCCCACCCAACCTATACAAGTTTCCTTTTTGGTACTTAAGAATACACCCATTTTAGTTGTTCAGCCTTAAAATCCCAATTCCTGCCTACCTTTTGGTATTTAAGAATACACCTATTTTGGTTGTTCAACCTTAATATTCCCATTTCTGTATTATATTAGTATTATATGATTGAAGTGTAATAAGCTACTGAATCTTAATTATCCAAAATTTCACTATTAATCTAATTAGTCAAATCAGTTAGCCTCCATATTGATATGAGCTATATCTTTCAATGAGGAATCTTATCAGATTCCATATTGAATTAATCTACAATATTCCATATTTATAACTCTCATTGGGTAATCTAATCTTATTGAATAATAGTTAATATTTAGTTTAAATGGTTAATCTATGAGTCTCCATATTGAAATATAAAAACTAAGAAAGAATAAGAACTCCTCACTCATTGGTTTTTTCTAGAGCTTTTTCGAATGGGTTTTGTGGGTGCGTAGCTATTATTGAGCCAAGAAGTTTATTGAGTCTAAAGGTTCATTCTATAACCTAGTATGATGTGTAACATTGTTCATAAAAGTGAAATTTTGTTCATGTCAGCCCAAATATAAAAATTTAGAAATTTAAAAACATAAATAAATTAAATAACTATACAAAATATCTAAATAATATCGGTTCATAAAAAAATTGCGCGTGAAGAAATTGGCTCCCTCTTGGCTCATGTTATATCTGTATTTAAGATGGATCTATGTTGGTTATGCTCAATCCAAACATTTCCTATCATTTCTATTGGAATGAGGGTGAAGGATCTAACAGTAGGGTAGAGTTGTTGCCTCTTTGGGGTATGCTTAGGTGCGCCTCTTAGCTGTTTATAGAGGAGCTTGTTGTTGTTGAGAACTCCAAATCTGTCATCGAAAGAGCATTGATTTCAGGTGAGATTTTGTCCTTTTCATCTTATAATTCTATTCTTTAGAACCGTAATCTATATTTGGTTGGCTCTATTCATTTCTCCATCGATTCCTCTGGGTTTTTAGGTTATCTTTCTAGATCATTGAACTTCGGGTAGAGTCCTTCTGTTCTTTGTCAATTTGCATTGAACATAGATATATATACTTTAATTGTAGAAATCTTACAGAAAACTTTAAAATAACATTGAACACTGGGATATAATTTTAAAAACTTGTGTACAATTCGAAAAATAATATTAACCATAAAAAAAATTCACCCAAACTAACAGACTGACCTTCATAGTCAAATTCAAGCCAATAGACAAGTGTACATTTGTTGCACGTGTAGTTTAACATTATTAAATAAATTGTGTTAGTCATCTTACAAATTACTCACATATAACTCAGAGTGACTATACAAAAGAAAATGTTCTCAAGGTTTCAAGAATTTATGGAGAACTTCAACATCAAGTCGTGGTCCTCCACTTTTGAACAAGGTTACACTCTTTTCCAATCCAACCTGTGCGATTTTGAAGTGAACATCCTCTAATCCTTTCCTTCTTTTCTGATCATGAAGTAATTTATCTATGGATCACCCATATTTTCATTCTCAGAAAAACATTTAAACATACCAACAATTTACTCTAATATATCCACAACTCCGAGACCAGAAGCTAGCGAGCCTTCATCAATAAGTATATCTTTCATCAACAAAAGACCCTTTTCAAGGGCTAAACAATTATTTTTCACATGTTGTTCTGCTTCAAGCACTTGCCCCTCTGAAATACCAGGGGCATCATCATCGAACCCCTCAATTTCTCTGGTTATGCATACAATCACATCATTTACCAACATATCCCACTGATGCCCAAAAACATAAAAATAAGTCATGGTCCTTGATCCAAGCCCTTCTCAGAATAGAAATCCCATGATTGAGATCTTCACTACTGATATCTCTTGCACTCGGTTCAATAAACTTAACCAGGGTGGTGACAACCCCAACTATTTTTAGATACTTTGAATAAATAACATACACAAGGACCTGAAAGGTATTAACAACCAGAATATAAAAAATTATAGAGACAACTCGTAATACGAGTATATCGATTTTCATATAGCCATGGGTATGAAAGAAAACATGGGGGAGAATGGGAATTAGTGCTATTATCACATGAAACCCCATGGAATTTTCTCCAACCATGTCAGAGGATGCGAGGCCAATCACATCAATAGCCCTCACAATTTCTCTACAAATATTACATACACCTTCATCTTCCTTCTCTGTGGGAAGGTTCAAATAGGTTTCCCAAATGAATTTTCCTAGATATGTATACCCATTCAACCTTCTAAAAGTTTTAATGTTCTTGGGATTGAATTGACAACACAAGCGCACCAAATTGATTTTCTTCCACAACTGGTTTGTTGTCAACATTTGTGATTCACAAATGCATGCATTCAAATATCGTTGCATTCTATCCTCATCTAGAATTAGAACATACTTTACAATTACTTCCAACTCTGCATCGACTAGAAAGTTGTTGAGCTGAATTGATTGTTCCATTTCATGCCTCAATTCTATCTGTGGAACAACAATTTTTATGTCAAACCAGTTTCTAGTAAAAGGGGTTTTGTGCTTGCTGTTAGGTTTCCCAAATGGTCTGAAGGGTTTTTTATCATAGAGAGATTTGGTAGGATCTTTCGACCTGGTAGTCAGACTGGATCATATGCGAAGTTGCAGCTAATGATGTCAATGAATTTATGTGGTACATTCCGATCCCTTTCCATTTCAATGTTGATGGATGACTTTCCCCGGTGCATTTGATGCCCATTGAAAGGCTACTTATTTTCAACGAGTTTTCTTAAACTATAATGTAGTGTACCATAGAGCTATGTTTTCACCCGGCAAGACAATGCACAACAATTAATAAAAGTTCAAATATTAACATCACAATTATTTTTACTTCTAATCTCAAATGAAGATCCTATAAGTTTTTGGAAATATATTGTAACAAGAGGTTTAATAACATTTATGTAATAGTTGTATCTAATGTAATTTCCACAGTCAATGTGATTGGGTGGATCTTCCAAAAATCTTTATTCCGATTAAAAAAACAAAAAAAAAACTTTATTGTATCTACATTCAATATTCAATTTATAACTATTTGTGCCAAAACAATATCTAAAGCACAATATGAAGTAGATGTTCTCACTAACATTACATTTAAAAATAATAAAATAATACTTACATTAAAAAAATAAATAAACTAATGTCCGTGATAAATAAAATACTTCGATTTTTATCTAAATTTTACATCAATTTTATATGAGTGAGTTCTTATGTGTATGAAGTAATGTTTGCATAAATTAGAGGGTTAGTAAATGTTAGTAATAATCGTGTTTTACTTAAGTAAATATGATAAATTCTGCTAACAATGAATTGCAAGAGGGAAATTTTCACTACTGCATTATTTATCTGAGAATGTTTATATCCATATAGTCACTTATATTCATGAATTTCTCCTATATGAAAAACATGGATATATCTAGGCAAGAGTTTTTACCCAAACAATGATAGTTTTGAGCTTGAAGTAGAGGATGAACTTCATAAATTTGATGAAGTTATAATCCCTTCTAATGTCAAATGAAAATATTTACCAAACAATGATACTTTGGAGCTGGAAGCAGAGGATGAACTTCATAAATTTGATGCATTTATAATCCTTGTAATATCCAATGCAAATCCTCTTAGACTTGTTGTATAGTTTGAAAAAACCTAAGAGGATCTACCATGTAAAATTTTCAAATTTAACCAATGGATAGTGAGCTTAAAGGGAACAGTGAAAAGTTATGAGATTACCTCCATTGGCTGTAAAATGTTTTGGGTTGGTAAATTTATGGATTTAACCAATGGTCTAAGAAACCTTTGGGACTTTGGAAGGACTCTAGAAATTGGGCATATGAGTAACTTATCAACTTAATGATGGTCTTAATTAAATGTATTGTATTATCAATTATTATTAATCAATATGATTATATGAGCTTAAACATATTAATTTGATAATTAAAGGTGCCAAGTGAAACAATGCGCAAATGATCACGACTCAATGATCCACACTTCTATTTTAATAAAAGTTATATGGCAGACTCAAAAAGCAGCAAAAGATGATGACAATCTCATAATAGAGCTTAATTAGAAAGATGAAAATTCTCTACCCTATATTCTTAATTAGGAATTAAGGGATTATATATGTTAGAATTATGGCTCAAACGCTATAGTTGGATGGGCCAAGAAATAAACAAAAGATACTGAATTGTCAAAGCAATGAATAGGTAAATAGTATTGGAGCAAATAGTATTGCTCCAATAAACAACAACGTCATCTTAGCTGAAGTCATTCGGGATGGGTTCCTCGATGACTGGGCAAGACCACTCATCCGCCACGTCCGTGGAGGCTCTGCCGTGTGGCTCTCCACCACCTTCGTGAGGCTCTCCCCTGGCGCCAGAAGCATCCTGCATAGCTAAACCATCATGACACGAACCACTAGAGGGGTGCGTGACAGCAGAGATGCCCCCTTCACCATGCTAAATGCCACCAAAGTTCGGTCCAAGCGAGGTGAAGAGACTGTCAACCATCACATTTTTACCAGAATCCCTGCAATTGTTGTGTCTGAGTGCACCCTCCTACGACAAGTTGGAGTTTTCAACCTAAGAGGTTGATTAAGCGATTTCTTCAGAGAAGAAGATGGATAGAAGCGGTAATGATGGGCCTATTAAGGGAGCTACAGAACTTGAAATGGGTAGAGTGAGGAGCAGGTTGAAGGGGCGGAGAATTGTCAAAATGGACAACAAAGTTGTCAAGAGCAACACCGGAAGAATGAGCCCGACCTCTCCCACGCTTGGTATTAGGATGTCTACCCTCCCCAAAAGATTGAGGATGATGCAATTTAGGGGAAGGAGAGGAGGTGGAGTGCTCTATCAGAGGACGAGAGCTTCCTCCCCTAGTTCCTCCCCTACGACTTCGCATACGGTGCCTTACCATGCTTAATTTGCTGGCTGGGAACTCAAAGGGAGCAAAGACCAGAGGGACGATGATAGAGGGAGCACTAGCAGTGGGAATAAAAGGCAAAATAGGGCTGATTTGGGCAGAGCTTAGAAAGCAGAGAGCCAAATGCGAATGATGAAAGCTATTATCAAAATCTGCACAGCAAACAATCCAGCATCGATGGCCAGTTGTAGTGCGAAGGTTGGGCTCAAAGGCCTGAGGTGGACAGATGCTGCAGAGCAAGGGAGACAGTGAAGGATTGAAACGAGGTATCTCCATAACCCAACAATGAATAGCTTTTTACTAATCTGGACCGTATTGAATGCAGCCTGCAGATAGTAATGAAGGCGTTTCAGGGTGATATGGGGAGGGGCGCCATTAGACAAGTGGCCCATCCCCTCAAAACCATTCTTCAGTAATAAAATTAATGCCTAAACGTGTCACTCGCATCCGGGTGGGAACCAAGATTATTAGATACAATAGAAAGATTGAATAGACCTAAGATTGCTAGAAAAAAATATCCCATGGTTCCTAACACGTGCTAAAATTGGCAACTAGGATCAAATTCCAGTTTGGACAACTCATTTGATGGAGATAATTATTGCATTGAATTGCTCTTTTCAAGAGGACCAAAATTGATCTAAAAATGACTAAATTTGGACAAAGAGAAATATGTTTTTGAAGTGAAGCCCACACGTGCAAATTGTCAAGGTTAGCCACATCATCATGTAGGCTCATGAAGCCCAACAGACATGTCTCTTGACCCTCATCGATTCATATAAATAAGAGAGCTCTCCACCCTCATTTGGAATCATCATCTCACAACACATGCTCCTCTCTCCCCATCTGATTGGTTTGTACACCTCATTAGGTAGATGTTCTTTTCACGCATGTGGTAGAAAGGAGGACAAATTTCAGGAGGTTGAAAATCCAAAGTTGTTTGCAACTTTGACCAATGTGACTTTGACTTTCTAGGCAGAATTTCGGTTTGATATTTTGGGCATATTTCTGCTTGGGTAGGTCATACTATTCGGCACAAAAACCGAGGTGATATGGGCACTTTGACTTGGGCTAGCCGCAAGAATTCACTCTCTCTTGACCAATTTTGACTAGACTATGGAGGAATATTTTGGGCTAATTTTGACCAACAAGAGAGGTCGATTTTCTCTCTCCTTTGACCAAGCTATTGTGGAATGATTTTACCATACTTTGACTATTGTTGGCATTTTGGTTAGGGAAGAATTTGACTGTTGTTGACTGAGGGCATAGCTGTAAATTTGATTGGGTTGTTTTGCACATTGGTATGGATCATCTATTGGCAAGTCAATTTTTACTTCATTGTACTCTATCTGTGTGTTGAACATTTGATATTTATAATAAGAAGAATTGATCAATGGTTTTCCCCATCTTCGGGATTTTCTCTAGATTGAGACAAATATTGGTGTTTTTTGTATTGGCTTGTCTTCTGCATTTATTGTTTATGTTTTATCTACAATTACTATCAATGTGATTAATGGCTAATGTGACTGCTATTGGAAAATAAGTGGAAATTATAATTGGCCTAATAAAAGGACATTTAAGTAATTGTTGCAAGCATATAATATACCATTGTTATCTAAAATTACCATGGTATCAAAACCCAGGGGTATAAAAATCCCATGTGTAGACAAAGCCCAAGCATGATAGAAAAGAAATCAATGAGATATATGTTGGACAAAGACTATTGGACAAGTCTCCATGTCCTTTACAATGTACTTCAAGGCTGAGGGCAAGCTCAATGACAAATCTGACTATCATGCATGGAAGATGACTCTGGACTTGACTTTGGAGGAGTATAAAGTATTGGACCATGTGTAGGGAAAAGCGGTGGAGAATCCTTCAAATGCATCAATTATTGCTAAGACAAAGTATGGAAAACGTGAGGCCAAAGAAAATAAAATTTTGATTGACTCCATTCAAAAGCATTTGGTTAGCTATAATTATGATTTAGGGACTTCTAAGGAAATATATATAAGATGGTTGGGATGTTCA
Source organism: Pinus taeda (assembly GCA_000404065.3). Lineage (NCBI taxonomy): Eukaryota > Viridiplantae > Streptophyta > Pinopsida > Pinales > Pinaceae > Pinus > Pinus taeda. The sequence goes on from APFE031532577.1 coordinate 57,580, forward strand.
AAGTGAACAATGCAAATCAAATCATCTTTCTCAAAAACAAGTTGAAGGATATCAAGATGGATAAAGGGGAATCTTTCCAATCCTACTTCATGAGAATAAATGAAATCAAGAATGACCTACTATCTATTGGAGAAGTTATTGTTGACAGGGAGCCCACTCTAATTTCACTTGGAGGTCTTTCAAGACCATGGCATATATTTACCACCACCATTCTCAACAACAACAAGATAATTGGTTTTGGTGAGTTATTGGCTAGATGCACTCAAGAGGAGACAAGGATGATGGAGGGAGATAAATCCTCCAATGGAAATGAACCTACTGCATTCTCCACTCATGCAAAAAGGAAGAATGATGTTGATCCAAGGAGACAAGGTCAAGGATCTAAGAAAGGATTCAAAGGAGGAAGAAAAGGAAGGTGCTACAATTGCAACAAGTTCGTCCACTATGCTAGAGAGTGTCCTCGCAAGGTGAATCCTCCAAGGGATGATGAAAACAACAACAACATTTTCAAATACAATGGCAATCAAAGGAACAACAAGTTCAACAACAAAAGAAAGAGGAATGCTTTAGCTACTCGAAATGGAGATGGTCAACCTCCTGAAAGGATAAGAAATTCCAGGTATGATGAAAGAAATATTGTAGAAAAACAATATGAGTTATATCTTACTTCTTCTCTCTCTATTTCCACTCCCCTGGATACTTGGGATCATTGGTTGATTGATAGTGTAGCCTAAAGACACTTCACTGGATACAAGTAAGCCCTCTCAAATTTCATTGGGAAGAAAAATATTCTAAAGATCATACTTGGAGATAATGCCACCTACATCATGAAAGGGATAGGAATTGTCACTCTTCACTTGAATCAAGGTCCAACTATACATCTACAACAAGTATTGTATGTGCTTGAATTGAAGAAGAACCTGGTGTCTATTTTTGTGATGGAAGATAAAGGCTTCAAGGTAGCATTCATTGATGGAAAGGTACGTATTTGGCATAGAAACCCTAAAGATGCATTTACTTTTGGATTTAGGGTTGATGGTCTCTATAAAGTTGGTGGAATCCATTTGGGAGCTTTGGAAAGAGATATTTCTCTTCAATGTGAATTTTGGCACCAGATATTTTCTCACTTATATTACAGATCCTTACCTAGGGTAAGGAAGATGGTCATAGGAATGCATGAGTTTAAAATGAACCATGAAGGAGTTTGTCAAGGTTGAACAATTGGGAAAAATATAAAGTTACCATTCCCTTCGATTTAACTCAAGACTATTGATATTCTTCAATTGGTCCATTTAGACTTATCTGGAATCTTACCCATAAATTTAGGAGGATACTCATATTATGCAATTTTTGTGGATGAATTCTCGCGCAAAACTTGGATCTATTTATTTAAAAGGAAGGATGAAGTGTTCAAAATGTTTTTTTCTTTCAAAAAATTGGTGGATAATCAATCAAGAAATAAGATCATGACATTGAGGACCGACATTGGAACCAAATATGTGTCAAATGAGTTCAATGACTTTTCCAGAGAGGTGTCCATTAAGAGTGAGACAAAAACACTACTAAGAATAATGAATTGTTGAAAGGAAGAATCGAACAATCATGGACGCCACCCATGCCATGATCTATGATCAAGGTCTATCGAAATTCTTGTGGGGAGAAGTTGCCAACACTATCGTATATGTTCAAAATAGGAGCCTACATCAAGCTTTGGATTTCAAGACACCTGAGGAAGTCTTCACTGGGAAGAAACTTTATGTTACTCATTTTAGAATCTTTGGTTGTCTTGTGTACTTTCATGTTCCTAAAGAGAAAAGGAATAAGTTGGAAGCTTATGGGAAGAAAGGTATATGCGTTGGATACAGTGAAAACTCAAAGGCATAGAAAATCTATGTACTTGGTCAAAGAGATATTCAAGTAAACATTAGATGCTACTTTTGATGAAGATACAATGCTTGGTAAATACATAGATCTCCCCATTTCAAGGAAGGATGATGATGGCACTGTTGAAAAACAAGATGGACCTCTGACGAATGAACCTATGCCCTGTTGGGTGTGGAGCTTGATTATCTTCCTAATTCAGAGGTCTTGTTTCAACCGGGTGTATACCCTAGGAGGACTATACACCCCTCCATGCAAGGGGGTGTGGGGGGACTTGTTCCCCCCGTAGGGGTCTGAGGGGGACCACTCCCCCTTGTGGGAGGTCTATGGGCTAGCGGGCCCTCGACGGGGGTTCAGGGGAAGCACTCCCGAAGAGATAAAAATAGATGAAAAGTCGCCTTGTAAAATATTGTAACTTCATAGTCAATCAGAGTTTCTCATTAGGCGGATGATATGACAGTAGAGCTATGTTAATTTAGGGTTTTTCCCTAGAAGGAAACCCTCGAGATATATGAGGCAATTGTATTATGACTGTGGATTATTATTCTGAGAGAGAGAGAGAGAGGAGGTTGTGTGAGAGCGTAGAGGAAATTATAGTGGATCTGTTGTAGGTTGTATCTCTTCATTTTGTTTGATAATATAAAAGGAAGGATTGGCTATTTCTTCGTGGACGTAGCCTAAATTAGGTGAGCCACGTATATTTGTGTCTCTCTTGTTTTATGCATTTATGTATTTGTGTTTCTGCAATATTGTATGTGTTTCATTTCCCCGTTAATTAATTTCTAAGATGCCCGTTGTTGATGGTCCAATGGATCGTATTGATCCACCTCCTGGTGATTCCTCTACCTCAAGGAAAATACCTTTATACCTATAGGACACTCTCAAATATGTTGAAAGACATATTTCTCCAAGAGGGACATTTTGTGAAAGTAAGAAGTCGATTAGGGGTCAAGGGTACTTGGTTGCCATGAGTACTATTGTTCAAGTTGAACCTTGCATGTTTGAAAAAGTTGTAAAGCCCCAAGTATGGAAATATGTGTTGAATGAGGAATATGAATCAATCATGAAGAATGATGTTTGGGATGTGGTGCCTATACCTAAGGACAAGTTTGTGGTCACATCCAAATGGATTTACAAAATTAAACATGGATCTTATGGAAGCGATGAAAAATACAAGGCCATGTTCGTTGTTCATGGCTTCTCTCAAAATGAAGGAGTGGACTATTATGAAATATTTGTACCGGTTGCTTGATACACCACTATCTGATCTATAATTGTTGTCACTGTCAATTAAGGATGGAGCCTATATTAAGCAAACATCAAGACTTCTTTCTTGCATGTCTCCCTTAAGGAGGAAGTCTACTTAGAAAAACCTTAGGGGTTTGAAGTACAAGATAGAAGGACACATGTATGCCAGCTGAATAAATCCCTCTATGGGTTGAAGTAAGCCCTTAGGGCTTGGTATGAAAGGTTTGACAACTATCTTATGAAGCTGGGGTTTACAAGGAGCTATGATGATCCACACTTAAACTTCAAGGTTGAAAAGGAAATGCCTCTTATTTTGGTCCTTTATTTTAATGATCTATTTTTGATGAGTGCAGGCCCTCTCATTTATTAATGAAAGAGGTAGTTGACATAAAAATTTGAGATGAATGACCTAGGACTAATGCATTACTTCCTAGGCCTAAGGGTCTGAACAAATCCAGGCAATATTTTCCTTTCTCAAAGAAAATACATTGTGAAGATGCTAGAGAGATGTGAGCTGGTGGAATGCAAGTCTTTGTCTACTTCTATGGAACTAAAATTCAAGAAGCTATGTGAAATTGTTGTTGGGCCTGAATTGGCAAACCCTTTTGAATATAAACAACTTGTGGGAGCCCTGATTCTCTTGGTAAACTCCCGATCGAACATATGTTTTGCTAAAAATACTTTTATTCAATTTATGGTTGAGCCTCATCACATACATTGGGTTGCTACAAAGAATCTTTTGAGATATCTTTGTGGCATTATCAACTACGGTTTGAGATACACTATTGGGAATTCTAGGCTACATGGATATTATGACGCTGACTAGGCTAGCAGTGTGGTGGATAGAAAGAGTACGTTAGGATGTTGCTTCTCTTTGGGATCTGCTTCAATTTCTTAGATGAGCAGGAAGTAGAAATCAATTTCCCTAAGCATTGTCGAAGCTGAATATATTGCAGCTATTATAGTCTACTGTGAAGTTGTTTGCTTGAGAAAGCCCTTCAGTGAGTTATTTGAGCACATGTTGGATATGACCGTTATCTATTTCGATAAATAGAGTGGGATTCATCTATCAAATAATCTTGTGTTCCATGACCAATCCAAGCAGATTGATATCAGGTACCACCTTATCTAAGATATGGTAAAACTAGGAGTAATAAGGCTCCAACACATCAGGACTGATGAGAAGGTTGTTGACATCCTCATGAAGCCCTTGGGGAAGGTCATGTTCTTAACCTTTTGAAAGAGACTTGGAGTCATGGAAGGACCCTCCCATGAGGGTCCTGATTGAATTGGAAATTCAGCTTTGGGGGCTTCTAGAGGTTTGGGGTACTTCTTGGAGCTATGTGCGACGATTGGGTGAGCGGTTGACCTTACCCTATCATACCCCATGATGATACGTGAGACAATAGGGTGAGTGTTTCATCTTCCCCTATGGATGATGATATATGCATAAGATGAGTGGCTCACCTTCTCCTATGACATATAAGCAGGATGAGTGGTTCACTTTCTCATGCGGATGCCCCAACATACATCCTACCCATGTAGTCTGAGACTCTTGGGAAGTACCTCTCATATGGCCAATGAGTTTGGAAAAGAGGATAGGGACCATAGCATTATATATGGACGCATCATGTACTGACATACTCCATATTTCTAGGATGCACGATGTTCAAAAGCTTGATCACTCAAGATTAAGTTAGATTGGGGTTCTCCCCCTGTTTATGTGGATTGACCTTTTCTTGTGGAGAGTGGTAAGGTCTTGTGACTCACTCTCAATCAACTATTCTTCATTATCTATATCAATGTTGAATAGATTTGAGACAAGATGTAGAGATGGTACATGATGGCAGGATGGCATGATGATTGATGGTCAGATATTGATAGGTGGAATTCTCCCTAGTTGAGAGGGAGTGTTAAAATTGGGAATTAAGGAAAAATTCCACTTTGGAAAACTCATTTGATGAAGATAATTATTTCATTTAATTCCTCTTTTCAAGAGGACCAAAATCGACCTAAAGTTGATTGTTAACTGAAAGTGCGGAAATCGAGAGAACTGCTTGAGAAGAAAGACTTTACGATAGTTGATTAAGCATAAGTAGGATGCAACACAGAAGTGAAAACATCAAAACACACAGTGATACCAGAAAATAAGATTGATTACGGAGTTCATCCCAGATGGAATACGTCTCCAGGTCTGTTTTCAAGATGGGTGACCGCTTTATTAGGATTGAAACAAAAGAGATCGATTACACAAATATTTGACCAAACTGAATGTGCACGCAGGCACTTCTAGTCACTGTCAATGGATAGATCTCTGAACCAGATTTCCAACTCCTATCATGATTCCCAATTTCAACTCTGGATGCTCCTGTTACACTGAAAACAAAACTGCCTATAACCTCCAAAATTTGCATATAAAAACCAAAATCACCCTCTCCCTTCAATGAGGAAAACACAACCTTTCATAGCCCCTGTAGATTTATTCTAACCTCTGATTCCCATCTTTAGAATGCATGAGCTGATGTGTAGGGTTAAATTATGGTTTAGTTGAAGAATTTATGTCACATTGTGACATTATACACCTTAGTTGTATTAAATGTCCAAAACTTAAACAAAAACCCAAATTTGACCATAGTCTAAATAGAAAACTGTTGGCGGTTAATAAATGGCGTGGATGTGTTGACAGCTCATGTGAGCAGGTGACTGACCTCACGGTTTGAATTTTGGCAGTTTCGCTGATTGTTGGCCTTGTCGGTTGATGGTTGGCTAACGTGGCACTCACATGTTGTAGTTTCCAATCTAACCACAACTGCCACCAAACGGTGTCTACATCCCTAATTGTCTGTGTTCACATGATAATTTATCTCCCGACATGGTTACAATTCCCTGCATGGTTTCCAACGCCTATGGTTAACTTAACCTTCACTCACATGACCACTATTGTTCGCAGTCTTCTCTCACGCGGTCAACGCTACGACTTACGACTGATATGGTAGTTTTGTAATGTTTTTATTGTATTTGCAATAGGCCAAGGGTTTATATTCCATAGTTTTATGTGTTTAATACATAGAGTTGTAATGTGATGAGGTTCAAAAGGTTTAGAAATTAGGGTCTATGTTTAATGCACTTAGGGTTTAGGTAATAGGTTTAGCATTAGGAATTTTAGCATAGGTTTTAATACAATGAGTTAGGTTTAAGTGTTTTAGGTTTGTAACATGTCTTCACCATAGCTTTAGTGCTAGGTCTTAGGTTAGGACTTTAGACTTAGGCTTAGCACTCAGGGCTAGACTTTAGCATAGGTTTTATGTATTTTGATGCATGGATTTGCTAGGTTAGGGTCAAAGTGTTATAGTTTAGGTGTAGGTCTTTAGAGCTTTAGATCTAAGAACAAACCCTTTTACAAAAATTATCACAATGTGACGTTCACCCAATCAAATGGTGACAACCCATATCGAAAGCCTACAATGGATGACACACCCATGTCAATGATCAACCCTAGCGGAACTATTGATGAACACTTGTCGACAACCAGATACAAAGCCATCACCATGAAAGCCTTGAACCATAAACAACACTGCCGAAATTGACGACACTGAACATTGATGATGAACGTGCGCAACTGATTTGACAAGATCCTCCTAGATCAATCCTCTCCACTTGAAAGCTTTTGGACCACAAAAGTTTGACTAAACAAATAGACGATGAGGGTAGAGCTCCCTCACTTTCCACCTTGACCTGATGATGTACCAATACATTCGATCAATCACCTGCAAGTGATGACCCAGATGATGCTGACCATGGCACATTTTGATTTAGTGACCTATTCCATCCATTTGCATTATGAGCAACTTGCAACGATGTTCAAACAACCTGTTATGAACATGGCAATTGATTTCTTTCCATGAATAACCATGAGTTAGTGATTCGTAATCATCTTTGAAAACAATCTCTACTGGATATTGTTCAATACCATTGACACGTATTAATAATCTATTTTGTGGAACGACAGAGACAATCAAAGACATTTTTGACATCAAACCGACCACTTGAGTTGACATACTTACCTGCTTCTTGATTACTAAGTGAACTTGCTACCATAAACCCATCAAACTGTAAGGTGAAAATTGCTGCAACTTAGTTTGTCTTTGAAAGTATTGAATTAGCTATTGATTTGTTTGAATCACTTTTTCCTTATTCATTAACTGATGTTTCCATTGATTAGCACTTTCCCCTGATGCATTAGTTTCCCTTAGATACTTTGACACTGCTTTAGAAAAAGCTTTGATATGAAAACAAATGTGTTTCCTCTCCACTTGAAAAGAGGCTTCCAAACTGTTCGAAACATGAAATGGTGACACATTACAAAAGAAATTTAACACTGACTTTCCCTAATATTGACCTGTATCCCTGTAATTGTTAATTTCCAAACTTGTACTGAATTGGTTCATTCTAACATTAGGAAAAGGAGCTTTAGGCACAAATTGCAATTCATGTTGTATTCCCTGCTTATGAGTAAGATGTTTGGTTTTACATAGAACTGGAATAGTTTCCACTTCTTCGATCAAACTATCTTTAAGCGAAGTCTCATAACTTGAACAAACATCATGTTGATTGTTATGTTGTTCCTTTACACACATGATTGCAAATATTTTATTTGAACTTATTAATCACTTCATCTGATTAGCAACAACTAAATTCAAGTGATTTTTGTTTTGATGTGCCCTGACAATAAATTAAACCCCATCTTTCTTAAGGTGATATTTATGTTCTCTCTTGTAAAATACTACATCACGATCATAAAGATAAGGACTTCCTAAGACAACTCCAAATATGTCTACTGGGACCACATCTAATTCCACTTCATCAATGTAATTAGCTATAATGGCAAATATTAATTGACACTATTTTGTGACTTTTATCTGAGTTGATTTATTTAGCCATCCTAATGGGTAAGGTCTTGGATGATTCCATGTTTCCAAACCCAAACTTTTAACTAAATATTCAGAGATTAAATTCATCTATGATCCACTGTCAAACATTGTATCTATGTTTGTATGCTTAGAGGTTATCCTTATGTTAAACAATTCAACTCCTTTATCCTCATTTGAAGGATTTATGTTTGATGAAGATGCAATAGTTTTTGAACTTGAACCAGTGTTAGACGTTTTACCTGTCGTAACCATAGTAGTTATCCTCCTTTCATCACATGAATCTGAACCCTGATCTTGCTGCACTGCTACAATTACCTTCTTTTCATCCTTCTCCTTAAGGAACTTTTTGGGCTTAAGTTCTGGATGAATTTTCCAACACTTAGATTCATCATGATTGATTCTCTGGAAATGAGAACTAGTAGGTCTTTCCTTCTAAGCTATTTCTGATTTCTTTCTCTTCGAATTGTTCTTCCCTTTACTATCATTGGAATCTTTGATTTCCAACTCTTTGGATGACTGCGATGAAAACTTGAATGGTCTGCCACCTGATTCAATATGTATGGCTTGAACACACACTTCATCAAAAACATTAGGATTAAACATCAATAATGTATGCTTCAAATATGAATGTAAACTATCGATGTATTTTAATAAAATTTCACGTGTATCCAATGAAATAACAAGTGCCAACACTTTCTTTCTAAACTCCTGAGTAAACTCTTGAACACTTTACCCTTTACCTTGCCTCAAATGATTCCAATCAATAACAACTTGTTGCATGTATCCTAAAGGATAGAATTGTTTCTTAAGAGATTTTAAAAACTTAGACCATGAAGAGATGACTTTACCTTTCCGCTTTACATCTATTTGAGTTTTACTTTTCCACTAGATTAAAGATGTCCCCCCCATTCTAAGTGTAGCTAATTGAATTTTCATTTTATCGTCAGAAATGTTCTGAATGCAACAATACACTTCTAACTATTTAATCCAGCAATCTAGATTTTTAGGATTCATTTCGCCATCATAAATAGGTAACTCAAATTTCACATCAAGTTTCAAAAGAGATGTTTTCTTAGGTTTCTTTTCTGTTTCATATTCTACACTAAAAGAAGAAGAAGGAGATGATGATGGATATGATGGAGGTGAAGGTGGTTTATTAGCCTTGCCTTTACCTTTTTCCTTCTTCGATGTCTTTGAAGAAGAAGCTGCATCTCTTCCCTTCTTGTCTTCATACAGTTCTCCTAACATCTGCTACATAGTCAAGAATGCTTACTGAAACTATTTGTCACTCATATTAGTTTTAGTGTTTTCACCTACATCAGATCCTGTCATGGTCGACTTATGAGCGACTCATCGTTTTCCAATCTCTGAATCAATCTGCTCAAGGATTCCTTCTCCTTGTTGCGGATTTGACTTGGTTAACATTCAATGGAAAATTCTACAGACGAAACCTGCTCTAATACCAAATTATATGATTTGAAATGATCATAAGTTAAAAATGATTTAGAATTGATCAGCCATTATTCAATTGATTCTTAACTGAAAATGCAGAAATTGAGAGAACTCCTTGAGAAGAAAGACTTTATGACAACTAATTAAACATAAGTAAGATGAATAATAGAAGTAAAAAGCATAAAAAACACAACGATACCAGATAGCAATATTGATTACGGAGTTCGTCCTTGATGAACTATGTCTTCGGGTCCACTTTCAATATGGGTGACCACTTTATTAGGATTGAAATGGAAGAGGTTGATTACACAGAGATTTGACCAAATTGAATGTGCATACAGGCACTTCTGGTCATTATCAATGGATATCTCTCTAACCAACTTTCCAATGCCTGTCACAGTTCCCAATTCTAACTCCAGATGCTCCTGTTACACTAAAAACACAACTGCCTATAACCTCCAGAATCTACATATAGAAACCAAAATCACCCTCTCGCTTCAATGAGAAAAACACAACCTTTTATAAACCATGTAGATTCATTCTAACCTCTGATGCCCATCTTTAGAATGCATGAGTTGATGTGTAGGGTTAAATTAGGGTTTTAGTGAAGAATGTATGTCACATTGTGACATTATACAACTTAGTTGTATTAAATATCCAAATCTTAATACAAAAACCCAAATTCAACCCTAGTCTAAACAGAAAACTGTTGGTGGTTACTAAATGGAACAGAGGTGTTGAGAGCTCATGTGAGTAGGTGACTGAGCTCGCGGTTTGACTGTCGGCAGTTCCACTGACTGTTGGCCATGGCAGTTGACGGTCGGCTAACCCGGCACTCACATGTTGCGGTTTTTGGTCTGACTGTAACTACCACCAAATGGCACGGCTATACCCCTAATTGTTTGTGTTCACATGTTGAGTTATCTCCTGACATGGTTACAATTCCCCGCACGGTCTCCAATGTCGATGTTTAACTTAACCTTCACTCACATGACCACTATTGCCCGTAGTCTTCTCCCGTATGGTCAAGGTTGCGGCTTACGACTAATATGGTAGTTTTGTAATGTTTTTATTGTATTTACAATAGGTTGAGGGTTTATATGCCATAGTTTTATGTGTTTAATACATAGAGTTGTAATATGTTGAGGTTCAAAAGGTTTAGAACTTAGGGTCTATGTTTTAATTCACTTAGGGTTTAGGTAATAGGTTTAGCATTAGGATTTTTAGCATAGGTTTTAATACAATGAGGTAGGTTTAGGTGTTTTAGGTTTGCAACATGTCTTCATCATAGCTTTAGTGTTAGGTCTTAGGTTAGGAGTTTAGAGTTAGGGTTAGTGCTCAGGGTTAGACTTTAGCATAGGTTTTATGTATTTTGATGCATGGATTTTCTAGGTTAGGGTCAAAGTGTTATGGTTTAGGTGTAGGTCTTTAGATCTTTAGATCTAAGAACAAACCATTTTACAACAATTGTCACAATGTGACATTCACCCAATCATACAATGAAAATCCATATCGAACCCCTACAATAGACGACACACCCATGTCAATGATCAACCCTGGCAGAATTGTCGATGAACACTTTTCAAAAACCAGATACAAAACCATCACCATGAAAACCCTGAACCATAAACAAGACTGTCAAAACTGATGACACTGAATTGAATGCTGACGACAACACTGAACACTGATGATGAACCTGTGAAATTGATCTGATGAGATCCTCCTAGATCAAGATCACTAAATTTGGAAAAAGGGAAATATGTTTTTCAAGTGAAGCCCACACATGTGCAAATTGTCAAGGTCGACCACATCATCATGCAGGCTCATGAAGCCTAATAGAAATGTCTCTTGAGCCTCATCAATTCATATAAAAAAGAGATACTTCCACCCTCATTTGGAATCATCATCTCAAACACATCTCTCTCCTCATCTGATTGGTTCATACACCTCATTGGGTAGTTGTTCTTTTGACACGCATGGCAGAAAGGAGGACGAATTTAAGGAGGCTGGAAATATTAAGCTGCCTACAACTTTTACCAATGTTGGCTTTGACATTCTATGTACTATACCTGGGGGGATAGTATAGGGTACAAAGGGAGTTACCCAAGGGAATATGTAATAATGAGATGGGCCATAGCTATAAGGTAAACCAGTGGTATTAGATATATGGTATTGAGAGAACCATGGTAATGTAGTATACCTAGGGGGTATAGTATGGGGTACAGAGGGAGCTACCCAAGGGAATAATGTAATAATGTGATGGGCCATAGCTATAAGGTAAACCCATGGTATTAGATATATGGTATTGAGAGAACCATGGTAATGACCCATGGTATTGTATGTATGATTCATACATACAATACCACGGTTCATTACCATGGTTCTATCAATACCATATATCTAATACCATGGGTTTACTTATAGCTATGGCCCATCCCATTATTACATTATTCCCTTGGGTACCTCCCTCTATACCCCATACTATCCCCCACTAGGTATACTACATTCTAGGCAAAGTTTTGGTTCTATCTTTTGGGCATCTTTTTGTTTTGGCAAACCATACTATTTTCCATAAAACCGAGGTGATCTAGGCATTTTGACTTGGGCTGACCATAAAGATAAATTGCATATTTTGACCGCAAAAACTCTCTCTCTTGAACAATTTTGACTAGACTTTGGAGGACTATTTTGGGTTGAATTTGACCAGAAAGAGAGGCTAAGTTTATCTCTCCTTTGACTGAGATGTTGTGGAAGGATTTGACTAGACTTTTACTATTGTTAACGTTCTAGTTAGGGAAAAAATTGACTGCTGTTGACTGAGGGCAGAATTGTAGATTTGACTGAGTTGTTTTGGATAGTGGTATTAATCATCTATTGGCAAGTCAATTTTGACTTTATTGTACTCTCTCTCTCTCTCTCTCTCTCTGTTGGACATTTGATATTTATAATAAGAAGAATTGATAAAGGGTTTTCCCCAATCTTGGGGGTTTTCCATGGCTTGAGCCAAATATTGGTATTCTCTTATCTTGGCTTGTCTTCTACATTTATTGTTTATGTTCTATCTACAATTACTATCGATATGATTAATGGTTAATGTGATTTCTATTGGAAAATAAGTGGAAATTATTATTGGGCTAATAAAGAACATTGAAGCAATTGTTGAAGGAATAGGACATACCATTGTTATCTAAAATTAGCAAAATGTGATAGTTATTTAATTGATACAAGACTATTATACATGAATGAAGAAATCCAATGGAATGTTGATTACCAAAGTTATGAAGAATACAACTAGGATGATGAGTAGATTTTCCCTAAACAACTCAATATAATGATAATTCCATAAGCACATGGTCAAGTGATGCAACCATGATTATTAGGGGGAATCTCTCAACTTATGTCTTTAAATTTTGAATGTTTTCCACAAGTTTTGAAAAGGTTGTTCATGGATAAGAGCATAGGCATGATAGAATTTCAAGAAATTGAATAACCTAGAATGCATATGGACTAATAAGCATGAGGACAATGATAAGCTAGGTGCATAGAGACATGTTGGATGCATACCATAAATGAGCATACATATAGCATAAATGAAGACTCAGATTAATATATTGTTATAATAAAATCATAATGATTATCCACGATTAATGATGAACATGTAACCAGGAAAAAGTTGACAACATGGTTAGAGAAGTAATAAGGATGCTACATATAACCTTGTGGAGATAAGTTATAGATAATAAAGTGTTGATGCAGAGGTTAGTAAAGAGGAATGCAAGAAAACTCCTTGAGGTACCAACTTCAAGTGGAATCCACTAAACTGCCTATAGCCATGCAAATATGGTTTTGGTATGCTAAAAATATTGAGAGGAAATTAGATAAAAAAAATCCCTTCATGAAAAATCTAATATTAGCAATGATATGGCACATGAATGTCAAGTAAATCAAGAGATGATACTAGCTATGCTCTACGTGATGCTTATGGTCACTTGATAACTCCATCTTACTTGGAATAAATGATTTCTTGTGGCTTACTTCCATATGAAAGAGGGAAGCATGTTATGGTTATGCTTGTGAGACATGTCATTTGAATGATTGCACTATGTCATAAGGAAGGATGATATTGCATTTAATAGTTGAACATGAATGGTGATCAAAAGGTGTATATAGTGTACAAGCATCAAGGAAAATCTTAAGGATTGAAATTTATCTTAAAGTTTAGAAACCTTGGCAAATCTTACTAGTCCCTAATATGAAAAAGTAATATGTTTGGAGATATTTTTGTAAAAGTATTCAAATTTTTAATTATTTTATAGTTCCTATAAAATTTTGACAATTTTTAAGGTTAAATGATTTCATACTATAACATTTGAGTGCAATATTTAAAAACAATGGAAGTTGGTAAATATTTTTTTGGAAAATTAGCCCACCTATTAATATTAGCCCCTTAAATTTTCATTAACAAGCATGTAAGTGTGCATGATTGAGGCACTGTTTGAATGCATGTTTATGAATACATGAAATGTATAGATAAATACCTAAAAGGATAGAGTTGGTATTAGCTAGTGAACTTGAGTAGAGAGGGATTTTCATTCATTCACACACAAAGAGAAACACCCATAGAGAGCAGAGACACATTGTTTCCTAAGTAGTGAAATTTGCGAGTAGAATGCTTCCAATCCCAAGTGGAATGATGGTTAAATAATTCTAAGTGATTGTATTGAGTTTTGGGTGCCCAAATGTGCCCGCAAAAGTGCCAATTGTCAGTGTTTTTTTTACTCTCTAAAAATGAAATTGGTGGTCTATTACTCATCAGAGAGCTCTAGAATTTAGTTGAGTAATGGGGGTTGTGAATTGAACCATATTGGGCCAGTATGATAAGCCATGGACAAGGAAATTGCTTAGGAAGTTATAGAGAAATGAAGGGATTTCTATATTGCTAAGTTGGTTAACTAAAAGTCATCTAAGACTTGTTGAGACCCTAAGCCTAACAAAAGTGGGAGTTCTCTGAATTTTTTTATTCTTGTAAAGGAGAGTTACTTTCACCGATCCTATTTTTCTATCTATTGATATCTCCCCTTGGTGGTGTCATAACCTAGCTAGTGGTTGACTAGCTATAGAAAGATGACTGGTTTTCAACTTGAAGTTTCAAGTAAGTGTTTTCTATGTTTATTGTAAATTTGTTCTGAAATAAATATGGAAAAAAATTGTAGTGATTAATTTTCTAATAATGAAAATTTGGAGGCACAAAGATTTCCCTATAGTTTGGTAGAAGACTTTTGATATGTCCAGACATTTACTTTTTTACCCCTACCTATTTCTATGTTAAGGAATGCATAAATTATGATGGGTAGTAATTATTGGTAATTATTCTTATTTACACAAGAATTCTCTATGTTTTGGTGCAAATAAGCGTATAACTTCTCGTGGGGCAATAATTCTTGTATATTATGTTTATTTACCTTAGTATGAAGAATCTCAGAAATTTCCTTATTTCTAGCAATCACCATTGAAACATGTCAAATTTAGCTAAGGTTTAATGAGCTCATTTCTCAATGGGGGTCCACAAGGTCCATCAACCATTGGCCAAATATTTTGGCTTCGTAGAGATGAAAAATATTACTACCTCATCATCTTAAATCAAACATTAAGGGAGTGAGATGTTACAAGTGGACATACGCGACTTGTGACATTTTAAGAGGAAGTACATACTCTATCCTCTTCTAGATTTGAACTTGTACATATGCTTACCCCCTCTCAATTTGAACTTGTGACCTCTTAAGTGGAAATACATACTATAACCCCCTCTGGATTTGGACTTGTGACCTCTTAAGAGGAAGTACATACTCTACCCTCCTCTAGATTTGAATTGTACATATGCTACCCCCCTTTCAATTTGAACTTGTGACCTCTTAAGAGGAAATACATACTCTAACCCGCCTCTAGATTTGAACTTGTGACTTCTTAAGAGGAAACATGTGTTCTAACTCATTAGGCCCACTCAAGTTGTACTAATAATGATAATTTATTTTTAAGATGGTGATAAGATAGACACCAAATTGGTGTATGAAACCCCCTTGTTTGCGGAACAAGTGGCTTACTAATGATTTACTCCCTCTAGATTTGAACTTGAGACCTCTAAGAAGAAAATACATGCTATTAACCATGGATTTGTAAAAATAACCTGTAGCGCTAAAAACCATAACTCGAACCAATCTCTAGTCTAAAAAACCCTAACCTACCTAACCCAAGAGCGGGAAAATCATACTAACTCTTAATATTGATAAATTTTAGGTATCTCTTTTTAACTACCAAACCTAAATTATTATACAAAACTAAATTTTTAAAATCAATATGACTAATAAATTTAAATTAGATTTTTACAAAATAATTATTCACAAATCTTTACAAATAAAAAAAATATCTTTATTCCATTAAAAGACCAACCATAAAACTTTATCCATATACCAATTTAAATCATTCTAATAAGTAAACAAAGATAAATCATTATAATAAGTAGCCTTTATTAAGAGACAAACCATAAAACTTTATCCATATACAAATACAAACCATTCCAATGATACTTACAATACATAACAAAGAACTTGAAACCAAACCACCATGTAATGTCAAGCAACTCACTTTGTTCGATGCCCTCATTCCTTAATGCTCTTAGCTCATACGTAGTGCTTTCAGGGCCGAGCGAAAGCAGGATATTATCTCAAAATGACTCTTCTCTTTTTCAAATTGAGTTTAACGAGTTTTATCTTTCTCACGGATTTTATGTTTATAGTTAAATTAGAAAATTTTAGGGGTGAAATTTCGCTAATTGACTATTTTTTAAAACATTTTCACATAAAAATATTCATCTATTTATTAAAACTTCACTATTTTTACAAACATATGAATAATTATCACATTAAAAAAATACCGATTTTATAGAATTTATTTATTTTTAATATTCAACTAATGCTATTGTTATTATGAATTTTTAAAACAAAATAGTAGCTTATAATACTATAAAAACATGATATATGAGCTTAAAAATACCTTGAGAGAATTAGAAAAACAAATTCATTAATTGAGAAAGATTATCTAAAATAATTGAATTAAATTATATTCAATAATTATGCAAAATAATTTTAAAATGAGATAATATATTAATTTGAACAGATATTATTTTTTAAGAAATATATATATAAAGATATAATATAATATATATATTATTCTAAATTGAATTAAATAAATTTGCTTCCCTAATTATTAATTTTTTAATTTATATTATTTCACTACAGAAAATTTTCAACAAAATCACATTCAGAAATATATGGTTGACGTATTTGGAACTAACACTATGGTTCATCATCCATAACTTCCGCTACCACTATTACACCATGTATAAATATTTCATAAATGTTACAAATTGGCTAATTACACCATGTTTCCAAATACTTAAACCTATATAGTTGGGAAACAAACTATTCACCAAACCACTCAATCTAACATACTTTGATTTTTTATAAATTGTTTTTATTAATAAAATTAAATTCCATTGAAATATTAAAATTTTAATGTAAAAATTAACAATTAAAATTATTTTAATAATAATTTAAAATTTAAATAAAAGTAAAACGGATAGTTAAATGTTTTATGGTTTTAATTTTTCATGTACATTTTCATAATAATATTATGTTCAAATTATATTAAAATGGAAAGAATCATTAAAATAGCACATTTTAACTATTGAAAAAAAAAATTTAGAATGAACTATCTCTCTTATAGATATTGTTACTTGATTATATCATTATTTTATCATTAATTTTTTATTAACAATAAAATATACGTAAAAAAGGTTTTTTCAATCATTTAATTTGAAACAAATTTAATAATATATAAAGTTTTAAATTTTGGAATTAGTAATAAAAGGTTAATTCCTAACCACCACTCGTCCGGAAACACAACGAATTTTTGTCACTCATATTCATATCACAAACTTTGCCTAACAAAACTACTCAAGAAAACTTTTTATATAAACTTAATTTAAATATTATTAATCTTAATTTTAATTAAATTCCTTATAATTCAAATTAATTTAAAATTGAAAAAAATTATGGATGATATGATTTCTCATACACTCATCCCAAATTATGATAAAACTTAACTCCCATATGCTAATCCTAAATTAAATTCCTTATAATTCAAATTAATTTAAAATTGAAAAAAATTATGGATGATATGATTTCTCATACACTCATCCCAAATTATGATAAAACTTAACTCCCATATGGTCAAACTTTGTCAATGAATAAATTTTATGTATGATTCTTGCTAGATTTATAGTTGGAAAAATGGCATATTCACTATAACATTATCCTCTAATAATACAATAAACCACAAATTATATTTTTGTAAGGCAATGCTAACTTAAGGAAAAAATATTTATTTTATTATATAGACATTTTACTATGAAATAAGTTTATTAATAGACACTTGTGATTAATTACTAGTATAGATTCATGTTAATCCAAGATCTATCAAGAGTCTAAAGGGATCAAATCTCTTCAAGTGAAAAACTTGAAAAAAGGTTTATATGGATCTAGGGTTGTCACACACATAGATAGCATATGTCAACTCCATGGTGACCATGTAACAAACTAATAAAATGTTTATCCATAAAAAATATCCCCCCTCATAGTGGAATCCTCCCCACCTAGGTTCAATTCCCTCTAGGGACACGATGAGTTTTAGTGTAATCACTTAAAACCTTGTTGTTGAAAATAAATCGTCCCTCAGGACCAAAAAATTTATATTCTTTGGTGCACACACATACCCTAGGAAATAAAATATTTTATAATGTTGGAATACTGAAATATTATATTTTGAGTGTGCAATGTTGAAATATTTTACTCAATATTCAAATTGAAATATTATATATTAATCCATAATTAAACTCTGTATATTATTAATATTTTTTAAATGTTATTTTATCTTAAAATTGAATAAATACACATCTCAATATGAAATGTGAAATTATTATTATATTATTATGGGGTAGTTTTTAAGTGTAGTTTTTTAGGGTTTTTAGCAGATTTCTGGCCAGAATTGGACAAAAACATTGTGGTCAAATCTTTATTTGTGTTGTTTAAACTATTTTTTGGATTGCATATATGGATTTGATACCCTCAAAAACCAGTGGGGCACTTCGATTGTCAAGAACAAAAAAATTTGTGATCAAATCTTGATTTGTGTTGTTTAAATTAATTTTTGGATTGCATTTATGGATTCGACACCCTCAAAAACTCGTGGGGCACTTTGATTGTGAAGAGTTCACTAATCAAACTTGTGATTTCAATGAATCCATGCCGGATTTTAGACAAATCAAATGGGAAAATAAATAGATTTTTTTTCAAAAAGTCTCACTTAAAGACTACTCATTGTTATTATCATTATTATTATTATTAAGTTAATATAAAATTATGTCATATTGAAATATTTTATTTGTCCTATTTTATGAAGGTTGTGGTGTAATTAATAGATGAAATAACATTTTTCCAAGCATTTTTATGATTAATTTTAACCATCTACCCCCAAGAGTTTTTCAAGGGAATGAATCTATGTATGCATTTAAAAATGTATTTTAAACAACAAAAAATCATAATCTTACTTGAAATTGTACTGCCTAATTAGGTGAAAACTCATTTATAAGTTAGATCGTACCTTTTATTGCACCGAAAGGAGAGATGTTTTAATGTCTTGTCCTATGAACATTTTGACTCAATCAAATTACATAAAAATAAAATAAAAATAATAAAAAAAAACAAAGATAAAAAGTAATAATAAATAGGCTTTTTACAATACCCTGGATTCATACCATAGAACAATACCATGGATTATCAATGCCATGTACCCAAACAATTGTAATTCATTAGATTCCCAAGGTAACGTTCTAAAAGCATGAAGAAATAAAAATATTGCATATATTTTATTTTAATTTGATTTGGTCACACATTTGACAAATGTACACCAATACCAATGTGGAATATAGATATATACCAGCCTAGATCCATCTTAACTCTAGATTTAACAAGCAAGCAGTAAGAGAGGTCAAATCTATTTTCAGAGATTTGATCCCTCTAAGGGTTTGATAGACCCTAAATTAAGATGGATCTAGAATGGTTAATACCACATATCAATTCAATACAGAATCACTTACACATATTCTTTATATTGAACTATAATATCAATATTATTTTTAAATATCACACTACTCAATTAGAATTTGTTTTGCTTTCCATTACTTTATCTCACTATATATAAAATGTAAATTAAGATAGAAATATAAAATTATATTATAATTAAATAATATAGAATTATTGAATAGATGCACTTTTTGTGGACAACATTATTCCTATTCCATAGCACAGAGTATAGAAATTGTTTTTTGGTCAAACTACTTTGTTTTTGTTATTGTTGACCAAAAAAATTGTGCGATGTTTTCAAGTGTTTTATAATATTCTTTTATTAAAAGTTAATTTTTTGAAATTTAAAAATATTTTTTAAATATTTTCAAAATTAGTAAACTATTTTTTGATTAGTTAAAATGTTTGATTAGACTAATTACTTTGTGGTGATATATATATATATATATATATATAGTTATATATATATTTAGGTAACACAAGTTTGATCAGACTAATTATGGGTGGTTGAATTTGACATTAAAAAAAGAAATAAAACTTTAATATATTAGATATAATGTAATGCCTAAATATTGATCGTGCACACATTAAATCATTAAGACAAATAAAAATTTAGGATAGAGCTTTTGTTTGAAAGGTATAGTGTGTTGAAGAGTTTTTGATCATTTCTATGTATCTTTTGGGATTTCAAAGAGTTTTGGCCTTCACAGAGTTATTGTGTTATTTTTACCTTTGGTTGTTTCATGTTTAGCAACTATGCGATCTCTTCATAATCTAAAGTTATTTTTCCTGTTTGAGATTTTAATAAATGTCTTTTGGTTGTTGCATACAAGAATTCCTGAGAGAGTTCACTACCAATAAGATTTTAGTTTATCAATATTTGCTAGCGTGAATTTATCAAGTTTTGATTTTAGTTAAGACTTTAGGGTTTTTCAACTCTGTTTCTATAGTGTAAATTTCGTTACGCAACTAATCATTGAGATAAATTAGAGTGGTTTCAGATAGTTTTTATTTGAAAAGTATGACATGTTGAAGAGCTTTTAATCATTTCCATGTATTCTTTAGGCTATGCAAGAGTTTTGGTTTTTGTGGATCTATTTTGTTATATTTACCTTTGGTTGTTTCATGTTTAGCAACTATGTTAGGTCATGACAATTGAAAGCTCTTGTTGTGTTTGAGATTTTAATAAATGGCTTTTGGTTTTTGCATACAAGAACCCCTGAGATAGATCACTATTACTAGTAACATTTTAGTTTCTCAACTTTCGTTGGTGTGCATTTATAAAATTTGGTTTCAGTTTTGGGTTTTTCATATGTGTGTCTATAGCATAATTTTGTTAACCTTGAGCTCTTAGGGTTTGTGGGATAGCCTTTATCTTATCTTTCTATTAGGACAATGCTCTTATGTTATCATATAATATATACTTGGTTAGCCTATATAAACTTTGAATTTCTTATTCTAATTTCTTAGTATTCACTAGAGTGTTGATGGAGTTCAAAGATGCAAATTATCATTGTTATATTATTTTTGAAATCTTTCATATTGTTCTTTGTTCTTGTAGAAATTAATAGATTTTCTATACTACTAATGAAATTGAACTAAAATCAAGAGATTACAAATTTCCTCTACTATTTTGTGGAATGGAAATCATAATTTAGAAGCACACGCAATGACATGCAACCATTAAAACCACAAGAACACAAGGATTTACAGGGGAAACCAACTGGGAAAACCCCTTCCATTATTTTCATTAATCATATGAGAATGAGAAACTATTACAATGTCTTGCTTCGATCCCGAAGCACAACCTGCATTGTAAACTTGTTCTCTTGTTGATTGTCTTGCTCTGGCCAACACTTAGCCAATTCAAGGCCCCAACTTGCTCCTATTTCCTTACGCAATCCTAGAGGAAATTAATTCCTAAAAGATAGGAATTTTCTCCTATTTCCTATTGCAATTACCAAGGAATGATTCACTTGCTTAACTACCAAGCTTATACACTCAATTAGTATACAATTGATGATTACAATATGCCTTATCCTCCACTCCAGGTAGGAAATTCGAATTCCATGCATGTGTAGGATATTTTGAGTTGATTGGCTAGTTTAATTGAGAGATCACTGAGTTAACAACAATTCTACTACTCAATTGACCTTCAATTGACTCAACTAGTTACTTGAGCTCAGTTAACTGAGTAAAATTGAAAATAATTGAACTAGATTACTAAATTTTAGCAATCTCTACATGCACAACTCTACTTCTAGCCTTTAACTCAAATTTATTGAGTAAACAAGTAGACAAGGCCATGTCACACAAGTTAACTACAATCCAAGTCATCTTGCTAATGTGGAAAACTGAATTACTAAATTTGACTAAGGCACAGGTCAAATTTAGCATTTATTGTTGCAATTTCTAACACTCTCTCTTAGCAAGAAAGGGATTTTGCACCAGCACTATCCTGCACCTGTGGAATTTGAATTTGCCTCTTGGCAATTCCTTTGTTAAGATATCTATATTTTTCTCCTCACTTGGAATGTATTGTAGCATCATAATTCCCATCTGCACACAATCTCGCAAGTGATGGTACATGATATCAAAGTGCTTGGACCTATCATGAAATATTGGATTCTTAGAGAGTTTAATACAACTATTATTATCAAAATAAATCTTTTTCAGATCCATCTCCTGACTAAAAAGACCCACAATCATTTTCCTCATCCATATGGACTCACATGTTGCTTGACATGCAGCCATGTATTCAACCTTTGTTGCGTTGAGTGCCACAGACCTATGTTTCTTGCTATACCAGGAAATAACTACAGACCCAACACTGAAGATAACAACGAAAGTACTTTTCTTGTTTGATGGGCTCCCTTCCCAATATGCATTAGTGAATCCTTAGATCTTCACTCCCTTTGTCCTCATGTACCATAAACCATACTTGGTTGTACCTCTATGATACTTCAACACATGCTTTGTTTCCTTCCAATACATCTTGGTAGGCTTCACCGTGGCTTGACTCAACTGCTTAATTTCATAGCATATGTCGGGCCTTGTGTTCAATAGATACATCAAGGATCCCACAAGATATCTGTAGATGGTAGCATCTACTGCCTCTCCTAAAGAAGCACTCTCTTTCTTCCAGTTTGTAGTTAGAGGTGTGTCCATAGGCTTGCAGTTTTCCATGTGAAATATTTGAAGTATTTCAGAGCCATACTTCCCTTAACTCACAAACAGATCACCATCACCCCGCCATACTTCCAGCCCAAGGAGGGAATGCATCAAGCCCATGTATGTCATCTTAAATTCTCTTGCAATGTTCTTCTTATAGGAGTGGATCAACTTCTCATCCCCTATAAGTATCAAGTCATCAACATACAAAACCAAGGTAAGCAACAATGTGATATATGTTAGCATTTGCTTCACTTTTTGTGAAGCCCAATCCATTGAGATATGTATCAATCCGAGTGTACTATTCTCGAGGTGCCTGTTTGAGACCATGCAAGGCTTTCCTGAGTCTACACACATATCTCTCCCTGTCATATGTCACTAATCCCTTTGGTTTCTATATGTAAATTTCTTCCTCAACAACACCATTGAGAAAGGTGGCCTTCACATCCATATGGTGGATCTTCCACCCCATCTGCATAGTTAATGCTAGAATGGTTATGATCATGGAATATCTTGCCACTGGTGCAAATGTCTCCACATAGTCCACTCCCTCTGCCTGAGAGAAGCCTTTGGCCACAAATATGTCCTTGTACTTCTCGATGCTCCCATCAGTTGCATGCTTCACTTTGTAGATCCATATGGAACCAACCATTGAGTTGTTCTATGGTCTCGACACCACCTCCCATACATTGTTCTTCATGACAGAGTCATACTCCTCCACCATGACATCAACCCACACTGGTTGAGAAATTGCTTCCTCAAATGAGGAAGGCTTTGTCTCAATGAGTTTTTTCATGAGAGCCATAGACCCAGTGTACCTTTCTGGTGACCTCCTCTACCTGTGTTGAGATGTAGGAGCTCCCACATGCTCCCATTCATCCTATACTAATTTTTCGAATTCTTTGGTTCTCTTCCTCCCCTCTCTAGAAGATTATGGTTTAGTGAGTGCCTCCACTCCAACTCTTGTCTACTCCTCTGCATGTGGATTCTCCACAACATCCTGAAGCTATGCATGTGGCTCCTCCTTTGGAGCTAGAAGCTACTCCTTTGGTGGGATACTCAACTCTCACGCTAGATAGCATCTCATAGCCTTCTCCTCATAAAATTTGATATCTCTCCTCACTATTGTCATCCCGAGTGAGGGAAAATACACCCTATAGTTATGTGGTGTCTTTATGTATCCTACAAAGACTCCCATCTCAACTATAGGCTCAAGTTTCTTCCTTCTATCCTTGGAGATATGGAAATACACAATAGCTCCAAAAATTATGAAATTAGATACAATTGGCTTCCTCCTAGAGAAAGTTTCTTTGGGTATGATCATGCCAAGTATTCTATGAGGACTCTAGTTCTGCAAATAAATTGTGGTTTTGCATGCTTATGCCCATAGATGGAATGGCAGCCCCTACTCATGCAACATCGCTCTTATTTCTCCCACTATGCTTGTATTCTTCCTTTCAACCACCCCATTTTGTTGTGGGTTATGGGGTGTTATCAGTTCTTTTCTAATACCCTCTTTGGCACAAAATTCCTTGAAGGTGTTAGATACATATAATCCTCCATTATCACTTCTTAAGAATTTCAATTTATGGCCAATATCCTTTTTAGTTAATGCTTTGAATTCAAAAAATTTTGATAAAACTTCATACTTCTTCTGCATGAAGAAGATCCAACATTTTCTTAAAAAGTCATCAACAAAAATTACATAATACATGTGTTTTGTTGTAGAGGTTGTAGAAAATGGTCCACATACATTAGAGTGAACTCTCTCCAATATTTATCCAACTCTGCTATCTCACCCCTCGGAGGTGGATTTGACATATTTCCCCATTGTGAATCCCTTATAGACATCATACTAGTCAAGGGTGCAATTTAGGAGACCAATGGTAATTTTCTACATGATTTGTAAGGCTCCATGGTGTAAGTGTCCCCTGTGCCTGTGTCATAGTTCTCCAACATCTCAATTCTACACTTCTCCTACCTTGCTACTCAATGCAACGCAAGCTTCCACCTCAAGTTTGTAGAGATTCTTCACTCAAACTCTAATCAGTTGCACCTGCTGGGTAGCTACATGTCTCAGAAAGATTTTCCCCTTACTGAAAACAACATCATAGCCACAATCCTCCAATACAGCTACAAAGATCGGGTTCTTCTTCAGCCCATGTACATACATAACATCTTTTCAGATGAAGATGGTAGCTTGACTCTCTCTTAAAGGTTACGATACCAATTCCTTTGATACTATACCGCCCATCACCCAAAGTTCTATGTGAATACGAAGATCCTTCTCCTCTAGGATACTGAATAATTATTTGGATCATGTCATTTGGAAAGAGGCACCTAAATCTAGATGCCACACACTCCCCATTACAATGTTGGTTGTGCATGCAATTAGGGTGAAATCTAATTTGAATTGTGACGCAAGTGATTCACCACTTGCTCCTCCTAAAGGCTTCTTGTTAGACTTCTTGTGCAGACATTTTGTTGCATAGTGCCTAAATTCATGGTAGTGAAAACATTTTTTGTTTCTCAGGTCCTTCTTCTTCCCATTGTTCTAGCTGGAATTTAGTTTTCTTTGGGCCGTATTTCCCTTTCCAACCAAGGAAAAATTCTCTTGCTCCTTATATTTGGAAGTTACTCCATCTCTAGTGTTCCGCTGAATTTCTTCCTACACCAAATCAGACCAAAGTCTCTCCCAACTTGGCAATTTTTGTATTCGATTTACAGATTCATGGTAGCTATGCTAGGATTTTGGAAGGCCTAGGAGAGCTAGGATCACCAATTCTGAAGAGGGAACAATTCCTTTGACTGCTCCAAGATCATCTTGACACTGAGTGAACCTAGATAGGTAATGTGGAATGGTTTCTCCTTTCCGCATGCAGATGTTTCTGAACTTGTCCCTCAATGCCAATTTCCTAGCATCACTACCATTTTTGAATAGCTCAGTGAGGGTGTTCCAAATAGAAAAGGGAGTCTCCTTTCCATGTAAATTTAAGGGTATGTGGTCTCTCATACCCTCTAGGATGATCCTCCTAGATTTCACGATATCCTTCTTCCACTGGGCTAACTGTTGAGCACATGATATTGTTGCCTTTGGAATGTCAGTTTTGGTGTACTTTAGGACAACATTCTCATCGAACACTACTTCCATAATGTCCTTCCAAGCTATGAAATTCAAGGTTCCTTAAAGGGCATACTCCAATCTCAATATGTTGAAAGGCATTTTTTTGCACATAAGAAAACTGCTTCACTGAATCTGCAAATCGAAATCTTTAAAGAAGAGTCTCAATAGACTGGTTTCTATTATGATTTTTTCTTTGATACCATGTAGAAATTAGTATAAATTTTCTACTACTGATGAAATCAAACTGAAATCAAGAGATTACAAATTTCCTCTACTATTTCATGGAATGGAAATCATAATTTAGAAACACATGCAACCATTAAAACCACAAGAACATAATGATTTATAGAGGAAACCAACTGGGAAAAACCCCTCTGCTTCTTTTCATTAATCAGATGAGAATGAGAAACTATTACAATGTCTTGATTCAATCGTGAAGCACAACTTGCACAATAAACCTGTTCTCCTACTGACTGTCCTGCTTTGGCTAACACTTAGCCAATTCAACGCCCCAACTTGCTCCTATTTCCTTGCACAATCTTGGAGGAAAGTAGCTCTTAAAAGATAGTAATTTGGTCCTATTTTCTTACGAAATTCCCAAGGAATGATTCACCTGCTTAATTTCAAAGCTTGTACACTCAACTAGTATATATTTGATTATTACAATTTTCCTTTTCCTCCACTCCAGCTAAGCAATTCAAATTATATCCATGTCTGCACTATTTTTAATTGATTGACTAGTTTAACTGAGAAATCATTGAGTTAACAACAATTCTACTACTCAATTGACCTTCAAGTAACTCAACTAGTTGTTTGAGCTCAATTAATTGAGCCAAATTGAAAATAACTGAATTATATTTCTAAATTTTAGCATTCACTACATGCACAACTCTACTTCTAGCCTATAACTCAAATTTACTGAGTAAACAAGTAGACAAGGCCATGTCACACAAGTTAACTACAATCCAAGTCATCTTGCTGGTGTGGAAAATCGAATTACTAAATTTGACTAAGGCACAAATCAAATTTAGCCTTTATTGCTACAATTTCTAACATTTCTTTTTTGGATTTGTAAAGTTTCAATGGTTAGAATTTCGAATTCTTGTATTTTTAGGTAATTGTCTACTTGTTTTTCTTTTTGACCCATTTTTTGTTAGATTATGGATTTTAGTATTCATTTTTCTTGGTCCCCTTTTTGAAATCACCAAGTTTGTTGCAAATGAGTAAGTGGAAATGTGGATAGGCTAAGGTTTTATTTGTATAATTATTTTAACAAGTTCATAAATTTGACAATTATTTGTACATCATTTCTACCAAGTTTCTAAGCTACTTGTGTGATGAAAATTTCTTTTATTAAATTGCATAACGCTCTCATAAAGATGATGGTAGTGTACAATAATTATAAAAGGGAAATTCTCTCACCTTATGTTGGTAGAAAGGAAGATTTGATCAAAAGTAGACAATAGCCATAAGAGGTGTTGGATGTTAACATTGTTAATGCACAATAATTAGTAGTATCTATTGATTTCTTTTATCTGAGCCAATTTGCCAGGTTTTGGGTATATTTATCAACATGGATCTCTTAACTAGTTAATCAAAGTGTTTTGCAGTTTTTGTATGTTCAAATATGTAGAGATTTATAATTCAATGGGAAAATTTTGATTGCTTTATATTATCAGTGATTTTTTTCACAAGGGAAAGGGCCTTTTTCTATTTAGATTTTGTTTTTTTTTTAAATGATATTCAGAAAATCTAGTTTCAAATGCTCCATGATGTGCAAGATTGAAGTTTTCTAACTCAACTTGTTTAGATGTTTTAGAACATAAATTTTTGTTCTTATCTTACCTTTTTGAAGATTTCATGTTATGATTTTTAGGGCAGCATGATGATGTTTTAGGTATATTCGAGAGGTGGAGTTGCCATGGTTTTAAAGTAAGTTTCTTGTTATCATAGTTTTATATGGTGGGAAAACATTGTGTTTAAGGTTTTATTGTAAAAAAAGCTACACTTTCACTCTTATGTATTAAAAAACAACACAAGAGGATTCAAATATTGCAAATATCATTTTTTACAATGAACTTGACCAATCAAAGTTATTGTGTTAAGGCATGCTTCAATTTGTCAAATGAACTACAAATTCTAATATTGTGTTAATATGGGAGCTAAGTGGATAGATTTATTATGCTTAAGTTTGGCTGCCAATTTGGCAAGTTAGGCATGTTCATATAACAACTTTTTTTGTCAATTGTTGCAATAGTTGTCTTGTGTACCATATTTCCCATTGTTTCGCCTATAAAAGCAATTATTGATTAAATAAATTATATGTGAACTATGAAAAAAATATGTACATGGACTTCGATGGTTTAAACTGTGATTGTATGACTTAAACATATGTCACTAATGTGCTTAAGTCTTGTATATGTAGTGTTTAAAATATATACTATTTCTATTTATGTGTGTATCAGGAAGGAATTACTTTTCAAGTTTACTCATTTGTATTTAAAAAACTATATACAATATGAAAATCGTTGAGCTAGATATTAGGACAATGCTCTGATGTTATCATGTAATATATACTAGGTTAGTCGATATAAAATTCAAATTACTTATTCTAAATTCTTAGTATTCACTAGAATGTCGATGGAGTTCGAAGATGGAAATTATCATTATTCTATTGTTTTGGAAGTTTTCATATTGTTCTTTGTTCTTTTTTGGATTTGTAAAGTATCAGTGGTTAGAATTTGGAATTTTTGTATTTTTAGGTAATTGCCTACATGTTTTTCTTTTTGACCTGTTTTCGGTTAGATTATGGATTTTAGTAATCATTGTTCTTGGTTTCTTTTTTGAAATCATCAAGTTTGTTGTTGATTTAACAAGTTATTGAGTATTATTTGTACATCATTTCTACCAAGTTTCTAAGCTACTTGTGTGATGAAATTTTATTTTATTAAATTGCATAACTCTTGCATAAAGATGATGGCAATGTACAGTAATTGTAAAAGGGAAATTCTCTCATGTTTTGTTGGTAGAAAGGAAGATGTGGTCAAAATCAGACGAGAGCCAGAAGATGTTTTGGATGTTAACATTGTTAATGCACAAGAAATAGTAGTATCTGTTGATTTCTTTTCTCTGAGCCAATTTGCTAAGTTTTGGGTGTATTTATCAACATGGATCTCTTAGCAAGTTGATAAAGTGTATTGCAATTTATGTATGCTCAGATCTATAGAGATTTATATTTCAACGAAAAAATTTTGATTTGCTTTATACTATCAGTGATCTTTTCATGAGGGAAAGGGGCTCTTTTCGTTTAGATTTTTGTTTTTTTTTTAAATGATATTCAAAAAATTTAGTTTCATATGCTCCATGATGTGCAATATTGAATTTTGCTAACTCGACTTGTTTAGATGTTTTAGAGCGTAAGTTTTTGTTCTCTAAAATATATGTTTACCTAATTTTTTGAATATTGTCTCAAGCATTTTTTGTTGTTGTTGGGGTAAGTAGAAGATAAATAATCATTTGTTACCTCTTATTAATTTATTCACCACAATATTCTAGTAGAATCTAGTAGGGAAACTATTAAAACCAATTCTCCTTAACCTTAATAATTGTGTGTGAAATTTAGTTATCTTCTTATGTTTCTTTATTAGATCTTTTCATCAAACAATTATCAAGAGAAAAAACAACAAAAGCAATAAACAGAGGAAGTAGGCTCGAAGCAAGGGAAAACCACCTCCAAGGGGAAAACCCAGAAATAATCTCTTCTATTCTTATAGAATATGTTGAAAATGCAACAAGAAATGCTAAAAATAGAAGTGCTAAAAATAGCACTGCTATAAATAACATTTCGGGATACATTCCAATTTTAGTTAGTCCCTAAACTAAAATTGAGAATTGAAATTTGAATTTGATCTTAGCAGCGTTTTGTAAAATAATTAATTAATTCATCTTGAGTTAATTAGTTGTAGAAAATCAAACATAAAGTCTATGTGAAGACATCAACAGTTTCTCCATTGATTAAGGAAGTTATCCCTTGATTAAAGGAGATTAGGATGAGTTGTACTTTGAGTTGTAATTAGTTAGCTAAGTTAACTAAGTTAAGTCCGGTTAGATTAGTTCAAATAGTTTGTTGAATTAATTGTGAGTTCAGTTAGTTAATGGATGCATGCATGTAAATGTTACACTTCAGATAACTGAATATTGTCTCATAAATAACTCATGCATGTCAATTCAGTTAGAGACCCAGTTGAGATCAGATGATGGGACAATGTACTATCATTTGCAGAAATATTCCATGGAGGATATCTCTTGCATGCAGACGGAATTCATTCCTTGGATATTATGTAGTTACTTTTGAGTTTGATGAGTGTGTGATGAGGCCAATTCACATAGGTGGCAGCATTGGACCCCAAGAGAAACTGTGCAAGGAAATAGGAGGCTTGGAGGGCCGAGGGAAGGCATATCTTGTGTCTATTCAGACTGTGAGTTGTATTGTTGGCTTGTACTGAGAGCAGGATAGCTTGTGAGTTGATGCTTTGTGTAATATGAACATATTTCCACTTGTATGATAATACAGAGATCGGGGTTTTTAGCTGAGGCTTTCCCCAAAGTATTCCTCTGTGTTCATGTTTGATTGCTTTCTTATTATCAATTATATGTGTTCTATTTGATCTTTCTCAAAATCGATTAAGCTTCCGCCAGTTTGTTGTAGAAGTAGATCTTGTATTTTGATTTAGTATATTGCATAATCTATTGATATACAGTGGGAAAATTCTACATGGTATCAGAGGAAAGGTGATCAAAGCAAGTAACAGTATACAAAGAAGGGAGAAGTTCAAAGTTTCAAGTTCTTGATTATAGAATTTGAATTCTTATCACATCTCAAATTTCACAAATGGCGTTCATCGGTTTAAGACTCGAGTATGCCCTATGGAAACTCAAATTATATAACCTAGAAGGATTGCATGGAAGCAGTATTAGAGGAAAATAGTTTGAAGGACTTATCGATCAAGAAGTCCCTAAGCTAGCAGCGGCTAATGCTACAGAATTGGCGGAATGGAAGAAATGTGTGGCTAGAGCGAGGAGAACCCTCCTAGAGGGAGTTTGAGACCACATTGTCTCGAGCCTAGAAGCATGAAGAACATTCTTAACATAGTTGACTAATCAAAAGAAGCATGAAACCCATGCTTGAAAATAAAATAAAAAATTATTTCTTCCTTTGCTTGTTACATAAGATATACATAATGGCATGAGTACAATGATAGTTATGAAGACCGAAACCATTTACATTTTCCAACACTCCCTCTTAACTAGGGAGGGATTCATAATTGTCAACTGATTCAAGGATATTCTCAAACTGAAGAGTTCTCATAGGAAGAGTCAGATTGGTAATCCATATTTAACATCAACATCATAACCAACATTATCAACATAGTAAGTTCTTAACTGGCAATCTCTTCTTATATCAGAGCATAATGTTGGGAGGATTTATGTGAGACACTCCACTACCTCTCAAGGTGCATATCCAATCTCTATGTTCACTAGGTATGTCCTTTTAGGATTATTCTTGTCCTGGATTCCCAATCCTCAAATAATACTAGTCCTCCTCGACCACTCTTATCTTGGATACCTGTCCAATCCTCAAAGAGTATGTTCAACAAGAATACTTCCTATCTTGGATTATTTATCCTCAAGGAGTATCAATCTTAGATGCTTATCCAATCCTCCATTCTCATTGATAGTGCCTTCACTAAGACTTACGATTGTTAGTCCTAGTCTAGTGCATGACACATGGAAAATATGATGTTTTTAACATCAATCCCTCACAACCTAGAGAGGAGATCCTCATTCCCTTTTGATTAGGGAATAGATCCTTGCTCCTTTTTCAATTATTTAAGGAGACTTCTTACTTCCTCTCAAATATAGAGGAAATTCCTTACTTCCTTTTAATTGGGAAGTCATAACAACAATCTCTTTAGCTTATCTTCATAAATATACCAACTACTAGTTCTTCATGGAGATCTTCATGTAGTATTTTCATCGCTTCTTCTTTATTTGCATCTCATCATATCGAGCTTCTACATTCCTGGATATTATGGATCCATCCTCTTCCTTTATTCTTGTGATAGGGTTCATGCCATCAATGTTTGATATCACTTTCCTCTAGACATTATGAATAAAGGAATTATATTGAGCCTTGTCAAAATAAAGTTAATTATAGCTCCCTATAAACATGAAAGTGACCTTCATTGTTATCAGAACATGAACATTAGGTTATCCTCTTATACTGCTACCTTTCAATCCTAAGATGATTATGTAAAAATATTGACTACATAATCCTTTAAGGATTACCAAAACCATTTACTCAATCCATATGTTATTTGAATTGAGTTTAACACCAACAATTGAACTTTCCTCAACTGCCATTATGCATTTTTGCAGTATTCTTCCAGGTAGCAAAACTATATATCAACCAGATAACCAATACCAAAATATTAATATTAGAATTACCTTATCGCAGTGGCCCTTTCATCAAAGCATTTGCTTATTTGTATCCTTTTAGATCAACATCCTTATGCATGATTCATCTCCATATTGTACAAGAACCCTTCTCCATGCATTCACTTTTAATTGAGATTCCCATGGATTGAATTGATTGGTAAGCTAAAATATCTTCCTTGGAGTTGTTATTATTAACTCTCTTTCTTTCTTCTAGAGACCATAATTGATGTTGATCAATACCATTGTGTTTATGACATGTTATCTCGTGGAAGAGTCTTGATCCTTACCCATTCAAAAGAATACCAAACTTCTTTCAAGCATTGAGTACCATATGGAAGACTTACCGAGCACATTCTTATAACCAACCCTTTCTGCAAGACTCTTGTAGATATGAATTATACCTTCTAGAGAAGTGTTAATTAAAAACATGCATACTTTTGCTTCCATACCTTCATCTAGCTATCCTTTGAGCTTTCCTCCAAACTTTTGAAGATAAGCTTTCCTTTCATAAGAGTAGAAAGACTTCAATTTTTCCTTTCACACTGTCATTTGACCATCTACATGCCTTAATCTTTCAAGATTAATTGTTTCCATACGAGATGGAATATATACCAATCATAATGCTTTTTCCAAGAAAATACCTAAGTGATGGTTCTTACAGGAGTATGTTTAATGATTGTTTTTTCAAAATGACTACCTCTAACATTATGTTAGAAAATGCTTGGATGAACAATAATATGCAATATGGTCCCAATATTCTCATTCTTAAAAGTTATATGATTCCTACCAAAGAAACTTGATTATGTAGACTCTAATTCTTCTACTATCATATGTTTCCTTCTATGATGCCATGTTTTTACAAAAATCAAGACTTTTCTAAAGAATGCAATAATGCATGTTATTCTACTTTCCACTTTCTAATAAAAGAAAGACAAATTGCATAGTGAACCTGATAAAGATGGAGCTTTCTTCAATAGTAATTATCGTTGGGATATTTTCCTTTTGGTTTCTTCTCACGTTCTCCCTTTTCCTTAGCTATGCGAGCGTCACTTCTTTCCTTCATTTTGTTGTTCTTCTTGTTTGGACAATCCCTCTTAAAATCTCCATACTCATTGCAATCAAATCATCAAATCTTAGACATATTTGGTTTTCCTTTGGACTTTCCAAACTTCCCTTTCTTCTTCTTCTTGGATTTAACAAAAAAAGATTGATACTTTTCATTTGATTCAGTGTCATCTTTTGCCTTCGTCCTAGTTTCTTCCAAGATACATTAATCCCATCATTCATCAAGGGGAGTCATATCCTTTCCTAAGTAGACACTAGTTGCAAAACTGCTCCAATTAGGTGGAAAATCATTTAATACTCAAGTAGTCATTTCTGAATCGGAAACAAATTCCCCAACCCCTTGCAATTGGTCCCTTATTTGTGAGATCTTCAAAAGATTAGTGGTCATATTTTCATCCTTTGACTTCCTTATTCTATATATTTGATTCCTCAAGTATATTTTCTGACCTAATGTACTTGCATAGTACAATTTCACCAACTTATCATAGATAGCTTTGGATGTCTTCAAATCAACAACAAAGGGAACAAGATGATCCCTTATGGATTCAATAATGATTTTTTGTGCTCTCACTTCTCCCTTTTTTCATTTTTCTAACTCTTGAGTCTTTTCTTTGTCTACAACAACTTCACCAAGAACATATTCCATGACTTCATTTTTTGTGAGCACCAAGTCAACCCTCTTATTCCATGCTAGGAATATTGTTGATCCAATGAGCTTAATACTTTCCTTGCAAAATGTAGCCATATGATATGTAGATTGAGATATAGAAGACAATATGACACTTGTCAACCAAGAGTCCTTGATGCCTTGAACAATCTTGATGCTTTCAAGACCTTTAAAGAGACTTCAAAGATGCCCTAGAATGGTGAATTCTAAGATGCCTTCACTAGTGTCTTTAAGCAACTTTAAAGAGTGTATTATGATCCCAAGACTATTTGATGCTTCCTTTTATTCAAGATTATTGGAGTGTACTAGAGGGCCTTCAACGAGGGCTTATCCTTCCTTCATTCAATAAGAGCTTGATCCTTCTTAAAATGACGAGGTCTTCAATAAGAGCTTAATGCAGTGATCTTCCTTCTAGATCAATAGGTCTTTTTCTTTCTTTCTTGTGTCCAAATGATTCCCCTTGACAAGCAATCCCTTCTTATGTCAACAAGATGATCTTCCAGGTGCCTTCTCTTTCTTCACCTTAGCTCTGATACCATGTTGGAGAATCAAGTAGGGAATCTATTTAAACCAATTCTCCTTAACCTTAATAATTACTTGTGAAATTTAGTTATATTCTTATGTTTCTTTATTAGATCTTTTCATCCAACAATTATCAAGAGAAAAAGCAATAAAGACAACAAGTACAGGAAGTAGGCTCTAAGCAAAGACAAAACCCCTCTAAGGGGAAAACCCAGAAATAATCTATTCTTTTCTCTTCTTATAAAATAAGCTTCAAATGAGAAAACCAAGACCCAAATACCAAATTCAAGACCTACTCCTAGCACCAAGTCAGTCATCCAAGAATCTCTTCCAAGTAGGTCAAAGATCAACTAAGTCAACAAGGGTCAATCTTCCTTCAACCTACTTCAAATCTCAGCTTCGGCTCCTAATAGTATCATCCCACCCATCCTTTACAAATTGCCTCTTTGGTATTTAAGAATACACACATTTTAGTTGTTCGGCCTTAATATCTTAATTCCTACATTATATTAGTATTTGTTCTGTCTTAATATCCCAATTCTCAATTCCTTCCATTTTGGTATTTAAGAATACACTCATTTTGGTTGCTAAGCTTTGATATCTCAATTTTTACATTATATTAATTTTATATGAAGTGTAATACGGTATTAAAATACAAAACTCCAATCCTCTCCCTACAAAATGCAAAAGAATACAATACATACATTTTTAGCAATTATATATATATATATATAACCATAACAATAACAAAATATTGAAACAGAAAATTTAAGAATATTCCCATTTTAAAAATTCACCACCCTTTATATCTTAAACAATATTCACATGATTGCCAACACAATGTCTATTGTGTGATTAATCACTAGATAATGCAGAATTGGAGTTCCCCGTCTTATAATTATTTTCTTTAGAATCGTAATCCAGATTTCTCCTTCAGTTCCTCTGGGTTTTCAGGTTCTGGGTTTTCAGGTTCGCTTTCTGGATCATTGGACTTCTGGTTAATTTGCATGGAACACAGAAATCTTGCAGAAAACTTTAAAGATAACACTGAACAATAGAGATAGAACTTTAACAACTTGCGTACAATTCTAGAAATAATATAACCATAAAACAATTTCACCCAGACTAACAGACTGACCTTCATATTCAAATTTAAGCCAATTAAATAAATTGTTTAACAGACTGACCTTCATATTCAAATTCAAGCTAATTAAATAAATTGTTGCACCTGTAGTTTAACATTATTAAATAAATTGTGTCAGTCACCTTACAGATTACTCACATATACCTCAGAGTGACAATAGAAAAGAAAAGGTTGTCAAGATTTCAAGAATTTACGGAGAACTTCAACATCGAGTTGTGGTCCCCCACCTTTGAGCAAGGCTTCACCCATTTCCAATCCAAGCTGAGCGATTCTGAAGTGAACATCCTGTAATCCTTTCCTTCTTTTCTGACCATGAAATACTCTAAGCTGTGGATCACCCATATTTTCATTCTCAGAAAAACGTTTAAACATACCAATAATGTAGTCTAATATATCCACAACTCTCAGACCAGAAGCATATCTTTCATCAATAAATATATCTTTCATTAGCGAAAGACCATTTTCAAGGGCCAAGCAATTATGTCCTGCCTGTTGTTCTGCTTCATGCCGTTGCCCCTCTGAAATACCAGGGGCATCATCATCCCACCCCTCAATCTCTCTAGCTATGCATACCATTACACCATTGACCAATACATCCCACTGATGCCCAAAAAAACATGTCAATAAGTCGTGGTCCTTGATCCAGGCCCTTCTCAGAATAGCAATACCGTGATTCAGGTCTTCACTACTGATATCTCTTGCATTCGGTTCAATAAACTTAACCAGGGCGGTGGCAACCCCCACTGTCTTTAGATACTCTGAATAAATAACATCCCCAAGGACCTGAAATGTCTCAGCAGCCAGTGTATCAAAAATTACAGAGACTACTCGCAGCACGAGTGTATCGATTTTCATATAGCCGTGGGTATGAAAGAAGACATGGTGGATAATGGGAATTAGTGCTATTATAACGTGAAATCCGATAGCATTTTCTCCAACCATGTCAGAGGATGTGAGGCCAATCACATCAACAAGCCTCACAATTTCTCTACAAATATTAGAGAGACCTTCATCTGCCTTCTCTGTGAGAACGTCTAAATAGGCTTCCCAGATCACACCACCTAGATATTTGTACCCATTTAACCTTCTGAAAGTTTTAATGTTCTCGGGATTGAACTGACAACACAAGCGCACCAAATTAATTTTCTTCCAGAGCTGTTCTGTTATCAACATTTGTGATTCACAGATGCACGCTTTCAAATATCGCTGCATTCGCTCGTCATCCAGAATTAGAGCATACTCTGCAATTACTTCCAACTCTGCATCTGCTGGAAATTTGTTGAGTTGAATGTACTGTTCCATTTCATGCCTCAATTCTATCTGTGGAACAGCACTTTTTATGTCAAACCAGTTTCTGGTAAAGGGGTTCTGCGCTTGATGTTTGGTTTCCCAAATGGTCTCAAGGGTTTTTCTATCATAGAGAGATTTGGTAGGATCTTGCTGAAGCGCTAGCCTGACTGGATCATATGCGAAGTCGCAGCTAATGATGTCAATGAATTTCTGTGGTACATTCTGATCCCTTTCCATTTCAATGCTCATGGATGACTTTGCCCCGCTCATTTAATGTTCATGGTCAGGCTATTTATTTTCAATAAGTTTTTTTAATCAATAAAACAGCTGACCATAAAGCTAGGTGCTTTGAAATAACAAGCTCTGTTTTCACGGCAAGACAATAAACAATAATCAGTGAAAGTACAAATACTAACATCCGGTTTCCTATCTCAAATTTAATAAATTCCATGCTATCGGGCCATAAATGAACGGCAAGTGTATATGTCCACAGTGTGATTTCGGCCTTAGCAAAATCGAACGGTGGGCATATACACCGGCCGTTCATTTATGACCCGATGACATGGGAAATATCTCAAATTTAATAAATTCCATGCTATCGGGCCATAAATGAACGGCAAGTGTATATGTCCACAGTGTGATTTCGGCCTTAGCAAAATCGAACGGTGGGCATATACACCGGCCGTTCATTTATGACCCGATGACATGGGAAATATGGCTTGCCTCTCAAATGTAAATTCTGTACATTTTCATAAACATATAAAAATAAGGATAGTTGTATCTAATGCAATATTCGCAGTCAATGTGATTGAAATAACTCCTAATACGTATGCTTATTTGCACATGAATCCTACCAATCCTACTTATTTTGGTGCAACGAAGTGCGTAAATTATGATCGGTAATTTAACTCTGGTTAATTATGTTTATTTATGATGGATGGATGAAATTTCCTTATTCCTAGGAATTGAAATTGAAAATTAAACTATATGAGTTTTTATAGGTCTCAAGCAATTTTTACATAAATTCTAGGGTTAGTAAGTGCTAGCAGGGTTGGAATTTGGATTCTTTATTACTTGTCAAATAATTTTTTTTTGACGTTTTGGGTTTTTATGTTGGCCGTCAAGGAACGTTATGTCTAAAATTTTGCTCTTCAATCAAAATGTTTTGATAATAAATCGACCCTTCATCAATAAAGGTTTAATTAAAAAATACTTTTCAATCACACCACTGTGTTAATTTTTTCTCACATATTTATAATAAGAAAAAAACAACGTGACCATGACTAAATGATTTGTTGAATCATAAAGGTTTTTTTACTCATGGATGGGATCCATAACTCCCAAACCATCGAGATTCAGTGCTTCTCCCAAACACATATACAAAAATTATGAGTAAATCTAGAAATCTATTTTACTCACACCCAACTCATTGTTATTGCAATCAATCTACTCCTATTTTAAATTCTCAATTTGGATTTCTATTAGATAATTTAAATGTTACAATTTCAGTAAAAACAAATAGATTTCTTTCACCAAATAAACAAAAAACTTCAAAAAAAAATTTCCATCTTAAAAACTTTGGAGTTGACCAAAAAACTATCCTCCACAATGCCCATCCTCTCCACCATCATAATATCACGAAATCTAGATAAAGTTCAATTTTAATAAACCCAATAAACTTAATTTATTTAAATATAAACAACATATATTTAATTTATTTAAATAAAAACAAATATTATAATATAAATTCCAAATATTACGGTACTTAATTATTAATCACTCAATATAATATATTACTGCTATCAAATATATACGTATAACTTTAAATAACATACACCTATAACTTTAAATAACATGAAATTAATTTATTTCAATAAAAACAAATATTAGAGAATTCCAAATATTACTGCACTTCTTTATAAGACTATTGTTTGAGAGGGTAGTAATGACGTTTTTGCAAAAAAGTGAACAGTAAAAAATACGTTTTAGAACTTTCAAAGCCCATCACAAAAAACGGCTTTTTAAAATTTTTAAACGTGAAATACGGTCAAAATGCCTTATGACGGGGCATTTTGCCCGTCAAATTCCAACCCTGAGTGCTAGTAAGAATCTTTTTTTACTTCAATAAAAGTGATAAATTATGGTAACAACCAATTGCAAGAAAGAAATTTTCTTTAGTACATTATTTATTTGAGAATGTTTATATGCATAGAGTCACTTATATTCATGAATTTCTGCTATATGAAAAATAAGGCAATATCTAAGACAAGAGTTTTACCCAAACAATGATAGTTTAGAGCTTGGTGAAGTGTATCCTCTTCATAGATTTGATGTAGTTATAATCCCCTTTGATGTCTAATGCAAATCTTGTTAGATTTATTGTATAGTTTCCAAAACCCTACGTGGATTTACCATGTAATTTTTTCAAATTTAACCAATAGCCAATTAACTCAGGGGATAGTGAAAAGTTCATAGATAAATTTTGGATGCTCATCTTGCATTAGTGAAATGTTAGGAGGAGATTGATTGAAATGTTTTTGGGACAACAAAAATTTGTGCATATGAGCAATTTATCAATTTAATGATGGTGTTAATTAAATATATTACATTATTAATTATTATTAATCAATATGATTATATGAATTTAAAGATATTAATTTAATAATTAAATACTAGCTTAATTAAATGTAATATGATTGATTCTCGGTACCAAGGGAAAACATGTTCCAAATGATCGCAACTCAATGATCTACACTTTGATTTTTAATAATAGCTATAAAAGTAGCGGAAGGTGATGGCAATCTCATAATAGAACTTCAAGTTAAGTCAAAAAGATGAAAATTCTCTACCGTGTATTCTTAATTAGGAATTAAGTGACTAGGTACGTTACAAGAAGTATAAAAGTAAAGTTCAAACACTAGACCTAAATGCGCTAAATATAGAATAAGAAGGCATGTCTTTAGAATTGTGGTTCAAACACTATAGTTGGATGGGCCAAGAAATCAACCATAGAGACATAATTATCAATGTGATGGATAAGTAAATAAAAAAGAAAATATTCCAAAGCATGGAGTATAATAGTAAGGTTGTACTACATGAGAACCAAAGATTATTGGAGACAATAGAAAGATTGCATATACCCAAGATTATTGGAAAATAATAACCCATGATTCGTGACACATGATAGTTGTGTGATTGAGACAAGATCACTAGATGCAGTGGATGAAGAAATCCATTGGAATTTTGATTACCAAAGTTATAAAGATACAACTAGATTTCCTTGAACAACTCAATAGAATGGTAATTGAATAAGCACATGGCCAAATAATGCAACCATAATAATTAGGGGGAACCTCTCAACTTATCTCTTTCTATTTTGAATTTTTTCCACGAGTTTTAAAAAGGTTGTTATATGTTGATGGATAAGAGCATAGGCATGATAGAGTTGCAAGAAATTGAATAACCTAGAATGCATATGCATTGATAGGCATTAGGAAAATGATAATCTAGGTGCATACAAACATGTTGGATGCATACCATAAACGAGCATACATATAGCATGATTGGAGACTCAGAGTAATCTATTGTTATAAGAAAATCATGATGAGGATGTAACCAAGTAAAGTTAACAGCATGGCTAGAGAAGCTAATGAGGATGCTACATATAAACTTGTGGAGATAAGTTATGGATAATGAAGCGTTGATCAATAGGTTAGTAAAGAAGAATGCAAGAAACCTCCTTGAGGTAACAACTTCAAGTGGTATCAAACTACTAGTAGCCATGAAAATATGGTTTTGGTTGTTGAAAATAGCAACAAGAAATGATAAAAATATCATTCAGTATATTCCAATTTTAATTTGTCCTTGAATTAAAATTCGAATTTAGTCTCACTAACTGCTTGAAAAATAATTAATCAATTCATATTGAGTTAATTCGTTGGAAAAAATCAAGTTAGAAGTCTTTGTGAAGTCATGCAACAATTATCCCTTAAATTAAGGAGATAGGGTTGAGTTATAATTGAGTTGTAATTAGTTAGCTCAGTTAACTGAGTTAAGTATAGTTAGATTAGTTCCAAACAGTTTGAGGAACTAATTGTGAGTTTAGTTAGTTAATGCATGCATGCATCAAACTAGTGTACATCATATAACTGAATATTCTCTCATAAATAACTCATGCATGTCTGTTTTGAGAAAGACCTAGATGAGATTAAAGACAGGGACAATGTACTATTAGTTGGAGGAATCTTCCTATAAAGGAAACTCATCCATGCAGAAGGAACAAGGTTCCTTAAGGATTGCGCTGTTCTGACAGTGTGTTAGAGCAATGTATGGGCGCAGTGTTACATTGGGTGAAGGAGATCATCCCAGAGGTAACTGCACAAAGAAATAGGAGCTCGGAGGGTAGAGAGGAAGGCTTGTGAGGGGCTTGTTTGCCTGTGAGCATCCAGGAGGATTGTACTGAGAGTTGGCTAGCTATGAGAGCTAAAGATTTATGTAATCTTTGATGTATTTCCACCTCGTATGATAATACAGATAGCGGGGTTTTTAGCTGAGGCTTTCCCCATAGTATTCTTCTGTGTTTCATGTGTATTGATTCTTCTTCTCTAATATATGTGTTCTAGCTGATCTTGCTCAAATTGATTAAGCTTCCGCAAGTTTCATTGTAGAAGTGGATTAAGTATTTTGCTTTAGTATATTGCATTATCAGGGTAATCAAAGTGAGAAATTCTACATGGTATCAGAGCTAGTTGATCTATAGAGAAATTTCTACGTGGTATCATAACAAAGGTGATTGAAGCTGTGAACAATATAATGAGAAGGGAAATTCGAAGGTTGAAGTTCTTGGTTGGAGGAGTAAAATCGAATTCTTATCATACTTCTAAGTTCACCAATGGCATTCTATGGCTTGAGACTTGAGTATGCCTTGGATGGTAGCTCGAATTACATAGCATGGAAAGATCACATGGAGGCTATATTAGAAGACAACGGCTTGAAGGATTTCATTGATCAAGAAATTCCAAAGCCAGGTTTAACTAATGCACAAGAGTTGGCTGAATGGAAGAAGTGTGTGGCGAGGGCGAGACATATCATCCTTGAGGGAGTTTGAGACCATATTGTCTTGAGTCTCCATGGGAAGGATACTCCATATTCATTGTGGAAGACATTGAAGGACCTCTACCAGAATAGTAGCGACCAGAGGAAACTGGTGCTCAAGGATAAGCTTCAGAGAATCAAGATGATGAACGACGATACTATTTATAC
The DNA here is from genome assembly GCA_000404065.3 of Pinus taeda. NCBI lineage: Eukaryota > Viridiplantae > Streptophyta > Pinopsida > Pinales > Pinaceae > Pinus > Pinus taeda. Next base: position 100,034 of record APFE031532577.1, read on the forward strand.
ATATTTGAACAAGCTCACCACTTGCAAAGATGAGCTTGGAAGTGTGGGAATAACTACTGCTAATGAAGATATGGTGAGCCTCGCTCTCTTAGGCCTTCCAAAGAGTTGGAATAGCTACCAGGACTTTGTGAATCGAAGGGAGAAACTTCCAGATTGGGAATGACTGTGGTTGGATCTCATGCAGGAGGAGATTAGGAGGAGCACAGGAGATGGTTCTTCATCCAAGGATGATGAAGAAAATTTGGCCTTAGCAGGTAAGGAAAGGAAAGGGAAGGAGAAGGATTCTCATTCCAAATCAAATTCTTCTAATGGAGGGAAGAAGATTGACAAATCTAAAGTGAGATGCTTTAATTGTCATGAGGTGGGCCATTATGCAACTAATTGTCCATCAAAGAAGTCCAAGAAGGTATCCTTGGAAGGATCTAAAGGTGAGGCATTTGCCTCTCAGTTTGAATTGGATTTTACCCTCATCGCATGCATGGTTTCATCGATGATGGGTTGTGGTTGGTTTCTTGATAGTGGAGCCTCATTCCACATGACCAGTGATAAAACTTTATTCAGTACCTTAGAGGAGAAAGACCTCAAGATGCGCATAGAGATGGATGACAACGAAAGGTTTAGTGTTTCAAGAGTGGGCACGGTTGCTTTTTAGAGGGAGCATGGAGCTTCTATCACCTTGACAGATGTGAAGTATGTGCCTGGACTGAAGAGGAATTTGGTATCAATTGCAATGTTGGAGGACAAAGGCTATGATGTTGTTCAGTAAGGGAAAGGTTTTCCTTAGACACATCACCATGGGACAATTGAAGCAGATTGGTTCACAGGTCAAGAACCTGTATGCTATTTAGGTTCAAGATGCATGTAAAGCCTTGAGGAGCAAGGCAAAGGTTAGATACTTGGTGGTTGAGAGGGAGAGTACATTACCGCTCAACATGCAGTGACAAAAGAAGTCTCAGACAATTGTGGAGGAGCCACAATTAGAGAAGTCAGTAGAGGGACCACATGCAGCCATACCTCCAGGTTTGAGGTGGGGCGATGTGAAGTGGCAGTCCCAAGAAGGCTGAAATTGGGTAGGGCTCATTGAGAGGTTTATCTCATGGATCGTACCTTGCTATGAGACCCAAAGTACATAGTAGCGAGAGGAATTAATGGGATTGATGTAGTTAGAGATCAAAGTGACAGAGGCTAGAGTAGTCAGATACTGAAAAGTGCAGAGAAGGATTGACAACAGTGCAGAAAGGTTAAGTCAGTAGAAGCACAGAGTTTTTAGTCGACAGAGGCAATAGCAGTTAGAAACTTTGATGATAGAGGCATTATTCTAATTCAGGTTAGATATTTCTTTTGTTTCTGAGTTGATGGAGCAACAACACTTGAGAGAAGTATTGCATGCAGAACATTCCAAAGGTTCGGGATCAGGATCGAGTTGAATTCCTTTCTTGTTGAGAGGGAGTGTAGAAAATAGCAACAAGAAATGCTAAAAATAACATTCAGTATATTCCAATTTTAATTTGTCCTTGAATTAAAATTGAGAATTAAAGTTCGAATTTAGTCTCACCAGTCACTTGAAAAATAGTTAATTAATTCATCTTGAGTTAATTAGTTGGAAAAATTCAATTTAGAAGTCTTTGTGAAGTCATGCAACAATTATCCCTTAAATTAAGGACATTATCCCTTAATTAAGGAGATAAGGTTGACTATTTGAGTTGTAATTAGTTAGCTCAGTTAATTGAGTTAAGTCTAGTTAGATTAGTTCCAAACAGTTTGAGGAACTAATTGTGAGTTTAGTCAGTTAATGCATGCATGCATCAAACTAGTGTACTCCAGATAACTGAAGATTCTCTCACAAATAATTCATGCATGTCTATTCTGAGAAATACCCAGTTGAGATTAAAGATAGGGACAGTGTACTATCAGTTGGAGGAATTTTCCTATAAAGGAAAATCATCCATGCAGAAGGAACAAGGTTGCTTGAGGATTGCGTAGATCTGACAGTGTGTCAGAGCAGTGTGTCAAAGCAATGTTACACTCGGTGAAGGAGATCATCCTAGAGGTAACTGTGCAAGGAAATAGGAGCTTGGAGGGCAGAGAGGAAGGCTTGTGAGAAGCTTTTTTTGCCTGTGAGCATCCAGGAGGATTGTATTGAGAGTTGGCTAGTTGTGAGAGCTAAATCTTTGTGTAAACTTTGATGTATTTCCACCTTGTATGATAATACAGATAGCGGGGTTTTTAGCTGAGGTTTTCCCCAGATTATTCTTTTGTGTTTCATGTGTATTGATTCTTCTTCTCTGTTATATGTGTTCTGGCTGATCTTGCTCAAATTGATTAAGCTTCGGCAAGTTTGATTGTAGAAGTAGAATAAGTATTTTTCTTTAGTATATTGCATTATTAGGTTAATCTAAAGTGAGAATTTCTACATGGTATCACAGCTAGCTGATCTATAGAGAAATTTCTACATTGGTATGCTAAAAATATTGAGAGGGAATTTGATAAGAACTCCCTTCATTAAAAATGTAATATTACCAATTATATGGTGCATGAATGGAAAGTAAATCAAGAGATGGTACTAGCTATGCTCTATGTGATGTTTATGGTCACCTAATAACTCCATGTTACTTGGAATAAATGATTTCTCATGGTTTAATTCCATATGAAGGAGGGAAGCATGTTATGGTTATGCCTGTGAGACATGTCACTTGAATGATTGCAATCTCTCATAAAGAAGGATGATATTTCATTTAATAGATGGACATGAATGGTGAGAAAAAAGTGCATGTAGTGCACAAGCATCAAGGAAAATTAGAAGGATGGAAATTTGTCCTAAATTTAGAAACCTTGGCAAATATTAGTAGTCCCCAATATGAAAGTTGTAGAATGTTTTGAAATAGTTTTATAAAAATATTCAAATTTGTAATTATTTTATATAGCTTCTATAATTTTTTGGCACTTTTAAGGTCAAATGGTTTTATACTATAAAATATGTGCGCAATATGTTTATAAAAAATTGAAATTAGTAATCATTTTTTTGGGAAAATCCTAGAAAATTATCCCACCTTTGAATATTATCCCATAGAATTTTCACTAACAAGGATGTTAGTGTGCATGATCGAGGTATTACTTGAATCCATGATCTGAATGTATGTTTATGAATATAGACATGAAATGGATAGATAAGTGCAGCTATAAGGATACATTTGGTATTAACTCTTGAACTTGAGATTGTATCAGGGGCTACTGAGTATGGTAACTAGGAATAGTTGCATATTGATCAAGTCACATATGAAGGGAATATAAGAAATATTTGACGAAGGAAGCAAAGTTACAAAATGATGAAGGAAATAACTAAGTATTATGAAACTTGTTGGGAGGCAAAATCGATATTCTTTTGCACCCATTTTCACTATCTTTTCCTACCATTTTGACTTTAAAAGTCGTGCCTTGTCACTTCATTAGCTATTATTGACTAAAGTATGTTTCCTTTTGTATATCATCCTTAATATATGGTTTTGCTTGTAATATGACATAAAAGCTAACTTATTTAGGTTACTTTATTAATGGATTGTCGAAGGATTGTTTCAGGTTATGTAGCTTATTGAGATGTTATTATAGGACAATATCTCCCCAACTTTCCTTGCTAAGGATGGAAAAAAGACTTTGCTGATGTTGTTGATACAACACTAATCTTATTTTTGATACTATGTTCCCATATTCTTAGTAACAAAGATCAATTTGGATAGACACCAACTTAGAGCTAGTTTAACCAAGGATACATTTATGGACAACTCAAATGACTTAGTTGAAATGGTTAGGATTTCTAAATGACAAATCATTGTAATTTAGAAAATTTGTTACAACTCTATTTCAATTAAGATAATTTGTTATAAGACAATTATTGTATACTCTCAATTTGGATCACATGAGAATAAAGAGATTCTCATGATGATCATGCTTTTCAAAAAGAGGAATCTAATGTATAATATGATATTATAAAAATATGTACTCTCTGCCTGCGAGGCATGCATAGATAGAGATCAGAGGAGGGAGTACAGACACTATAATCTTGTATTGCAACCTTAATTAATGTGAATATTTACCATTTTTGGCTCAATATCTCTTTCCTAATTAGCTTGCATGCTGTGTGATTCACTAGTCCCTGCTAAGGAGGAAGGGCCCTCCTTCTTAACATGGATCACTAGGTAAAGAGTTACTGTAGCAGTATATTTATTCTCTCTCAATTATTATTTATGTGTGATTGATTGTTACTATTACAAATCTTGTTCATGCATTGAATAGTTGTAGGATTGTAGCCTCTATTATTATGTGACAGCATAGGTCCTGGACCGATCTCTTCATTAGTATGATGACTATTTGATTTTTTTTATAGTTATTTGGTTTATTTATTTAGTTGAATGGATGTTTCAACAATTATTGAGTGTTCAATGATTATTGGGAGTGTTTTTTCTTTTTGAATAAGAGTAATCGTGTGATAGAGTGTGATTGATTTTGTAAAGTGTGTTTCTTTCCTTTTTGAAAGTGTGAGTAAGGTTTGGAGTGTAACATCAAGTGTGATGGATTACTAAGAGTGATACTTATAATGATTAGTTTTGAGATTTCCTTAGTGCTAGTTTCCATTTGTTCCTACATATATTTTGTACATTAGCCTTGAAATACAAATCCTACCCGACTTGATAATTTATGTGTGAGTTGGATTGGATGTTCTGAATTAAAAGGACAGATAATCTACCTAATATTTTTCCACCATTTCCCAAGAGGATATTAAAGGTTCAAATGTGTGACTAGCTTGTTTGAATCCATTGATTGAAAGTGTGGTAGATGTGTTCTTGGCTCCGAGATTTTTGGGTGGTAAGACAAGAGGTAAGAACCTGTGCATCGCTTTGACATACTAAAGTGAGATTGGCCTCATGAGGAGTCAAGACACATACAATATCATTGCATGAATAATGAAGAAAAATACAGTGCCCCCAAGGAAACTAATCATGCAAGTATAAGAGGATGAGGGATAAAGAAGAAGAATCAAGATTTTGGTAGAGTAACATATATATAAGAGATCACCTCAAAAGATGAAGCTAAATCATTTTCTCAGGGAGAAATGCCTAAGAATAAAATATCAAGTAAAACTGCTTTACAAAGGCTAGCATCCCATGAGTCATATGTGTTGGGTGCAGATATTAAGGATGTGGAATTTTATGAAAATTTGATCTTAGAGACAATCCCTATAGTTTTTATTCCATTTGTATTAGCAGGGTAAGGATATCAAGGCTTGATAGAGGTATAGGGTGATACAAATGAATGTGATTTAGAAGCAAGTCCAAAATAATGACCACTTGATCAGTGCATTCTAGATTTAGGCAATAATGTGAAACAACCTATTGAGCATTATGTTGCAAAGGGTGTTGTGAAAATTTTAAGACCAACTGGACAATCTGAATAGTTTGAGCAACTTGAACAACTTGAACATCCTCACCAAATATCATCACCAAAAATTTATCTATCTCCTCAATTATGAGAGCCACCTATAACAATTGCACAAAACCATCAAGCTTTCAAGCAGAACTAATTGATAGGGAGATCAGTTACTACTTTGGAGTTCCCCGTTGGGAATCTTTATGGATTAGCCCCAATGAAGAACATCCCTTTGTATGCACTTCCTACTTTTCAGTGTACAATCATTGAATATCTGGATACATTTCTCTTTGATTTCAATGTCCTTTGCAGGAGTTATGATTATACCACCGATGAACAAAAATTAAAATTATTCCCCGCTACACTAAAGGGAGAAACACTAAGATGGTTTATGGGACTCAGTGGGGCATCCATTACCTCCTGGGATGGGATTATGTTTAATTCTATTCTAGAGATCACAGGGAATAACTATTCTGAATAGATCAGCCCCATGGGGGTAGGCGAGTTGCTAATCACATTGCGGTGAAGTTCGTTTGCACGGTGGGCTCTGTACTGAAGGTCACGAGTTCAAATCCCCTAGACTAACCTAGAGCTGTGGAGAGGGGCGGGTGAAGTCTCCTAGGGGTTATAGTGGTGGCGGCTAGAATCAACCCCATGTTACGCGAGTTGTGAGGCTGTCCCTGTTGCCGATTCCCCTGTTAAAAAAAAAAAAGACTATTCTGAATAGATCATACACCAAATGAAAATTTGGAAGAGTATGTTGAGAAACTTTAGTATAATTTACAAAGATCTCAACATAACAATCTAAACAAGGAAATAATTAAAACGATTTTAATTAGAGAAATGCAGGATGACTTCCTTGAAATGTTAATTCTTCTAGGTAAATGAGATATATCAAAGGAACCTTATGATGAAATTGTTCAACTTTTTTGAAGAAGTTACAAAGGATCAACAAGAAATAGGACTATGACACATGAAGTTTCTATTAGGATTTTAAAGTCAACCAATAATGGAACAACGTGAGAAAAAATTTGAAAGCTTCTAAATTTTAAAACTAACATTATGAGTTGGTGATCCTCTTAGATTGATGTGTTGCAAGTGAAGTAGAAACAGATTGAAGTAGAACAAGCTCCGGCTATATTCTTCTCTCGGTGCTGGAAGAAACATCCTTTGAAGGAATTCCCACTTAATAACTACAATGTATGTGAGTAGGATCATTATAAAAAACAATGCCCTTCATTTTCTAGATTAAAAAGCAATCAATAAGGATACATGGAAGGATACCAAAGCCCTTCATTTCTAGATTGATTATTTTTACTGATAATATTTATGTTGAAGACTCTTTCCTAGATGAGTATCTCTTTGGATTATCGACTTATTCATCTTGGTGTGTAAACAATATCAATTACCATTTTGTAGGAAAGATTCCCTATCATCTTCCCCCATGGAGAAGAGAAAAATTGATCAACAAAGTGTTCATTATTTTTGGTTGGATGACTACCTCTTCCACACTGGTTTTGATCAACAAATTAGAAGGGGTGTGAGGGAGGATGAGATTCATGATATTATCAAGGCTTGTCATGATGAGCCTTGTGGAGGACATTTTGCATATAGGATAATAGGTCATAAAGTGCTTCATATGGGCTATTTTTGGCCTACTACATTTGGAGATGCAAGGAAATATGTACAAGGGCATGATAGTTGTTAAAGAGTGGGATAGCCTACTTAATGAGATCAAATGTTGTTACAACCTCAATTGGTTATGGAGCCAATTGAGAGATGGGATTTAGATTTTGTGGGACCAATTAATCCCAAATCTCAACAAAAGACTTATATTTTGGTATGTATAAACTACGCCACCAAGTGGGTGGAGGTAAGAGCACTCACTGGGGAAACTAAATGTGTTATTTTAGGGTTTTTACTTGAATTTGTTTTTGCTTGGTATGGAGTGCAAAAGGAGATAGTTACAGATGGAGGGACATTATTTACTTCTCGGTCGATACATAGCCTTGTCAAAAAGTATAGGATTCATCTCCGAGTCACTTTACCTTACAATCCACAGGCAAATGGGCAAGTGGAAAGTACAAATAAGGTGCTTGAAGCTATTCTCACAAAGACTATGATGGGTCACCAAAGAAACAAGGTTGAGAGACTTCTAGAACTTTCATGGGATTATAAAACTACTTGGAGGAACACTACATGATTCTCTCCCTATGAGCTAGTATTTGGTAAGTCTTATCTTTCCCATTGAATTTGAGATAAAGACACTCAAAACTTCTTTGGAGGTGAATTTAGAGTTGAGTACAACTCAGAAATATTGATTGGAGTGACTAAATGAGTTAGATGAGAAAGATTTGGCTATTGTACAATGAACAAATATCATCCAAAAACAACGTGTCAATTGGCACAATAAATTTATTAAGAAGAAGATGTTTCAAAAGGGTGATTGGGATCTATTATTTGACTCCATACTTAAATATTTCAAAGGGTAGTTATGCATTAGGTGGCTAGGTCCTTACAAGGTAGATATGGTATTTGACAATGGGACTATGAAATTAATGACCATTGATGGGTCTTAGACATATTTTCTTGCCAATGGACACCGTTTGCAGTTGTATCACAACCCTGCTTCTAAGGATTCATTTGTCAACATTTTCTTAAATGTAGATTTATACCTTGAAGTTGTTGGGGCAATGGAAATTTTTCTTGCGTTGCCAACCACTTAGTTTTTTTTCCTCATTATTAAAAAAAAAAAAGAGAAAAAAGGAAAAAAAGGACAAAGAAAAATAAAATAAATGTCTAATGGTGAAAACTCCTCTGGGGTGCCATTTGATGATTATGGTGGTTGAAAACCAACTTCGTGGCAGTCAACACATCTTTTTTGTTTTCCTGTAACATCATTATGATATCTCTCTTTTTTTTCTTTTTTCTTTTTTAACTGTAAATGGTTTATTGTTTAATATCCTTTTTGTTACAAACTCAATATTTATAAATCAACACATGTTTCTACACTTATCACAAGCTTGCATGTAACAATTTTAACTGATACAATTCTCTAGAATTTTGTTGATATAGTTGTACACATTTTCAAGTCACTTCTACAAATTTATATAATTATGCTGATATAGATCAAGGACATTTTCATTTGTTCACCAGCACAAGCTCACAGACATTTTATTTCATTTTCATGGTTGAAAACTATAACATTGTTTTGATACACCTAATTCTACTAACGCATAAGTTTCTCTCACCACATTATTTTAATGGAAGACTTCACCAATAGACATATGCCATGAATGAAACATTGCACAATGTTGATAAGGTCATTACATTTGTACAATTTCCACATTAGCATAATGGCCAATCGATGACATGTGTGCCTTTTTTCATTTAATTACATTTTTGGAATTAAGGTTTACATGAATTCTTGTCGCATATGTCGAGGATGATTGGTATCATCAAGTTGGGGAGGAGTGAACCGTTTCTATCATATCATCCACCATACCACTATCCTAATTTAGTAACTATTGACTAGACCTTGTATTAATAATAATAAGTCATTGTTACTACTTCCATTACTTTTGAAAACTTGATGTGACCACATGAAATCATTCCCAATTCTTGCTAATTATGGAATACGTTGTCAAAAATGATAAGAATTGTCAATGTTAGCAGAGAAACATTCTCCTTCCTAAAGAACATTTGCATGAACTAAGTGTTAACCCTGTAACATTTACTAAGAAGACATGGGAGGAGTAGTAGTCCACCATGAAACTAATTTTATTGATTATCTATTGCACCACTATAGGCTCTCGAGGTATTTGAAAATGTGGGTTAGTTGGCATACTTTGAGAAATTACAAAGATTTAATGAGAAAAATGCTTTAGAATTTGCACAGGATTTGAATGAGTAGGGCTCAATAGTTAGAGGAGTTAGGGTTGCTGCTATAGAAGAAGTTATTGCTAGGCTGGTAGGTTTCCTTAGTCAAGAATGCATCATTTCTCCCAAAAAATAATAGTCCCAATAGCCAAAGCCACATTCTTGTAGGAAGGTGAGGAAGTAAGGCATAAGGGAAGAGGGATTGATAGAACATACCTTCCTCATTCACGGGGCAATGTAGCATATTTTATTCAAAATTTTATAGCTTATGAATGGTGCTTTGAGATCGTATTTCACTACCTGTTTCAGCTGTTAGCACATTGTGCAATTGATTGTTAATCAATATGCCCTATTATTTGTTAAAATCATTACAACATATGGCAAAAGTTGTATGTATGGTGAGGCATCCTAGAACTTGCTTAACTAACGATAGGATGATCAAATTAATTATAATTGATTTGCTGCAATAGCAAGGGAGCACATTGTTACCAGGAATAGTGTCCACTCGGATGCTACTATTCCCACTAAGATGGGTGGCTATCTTAGAAGCAAACAAGTAAAGTCTACTTTCGTTTTCTTTTATGAAAATAGATGAGAGGAAAACCAAGAAGACCAACCTTAGCCTTGTGCTTAATTTCCTCTCCTTCTTGATAGAGTTTCGCCGCTTCTTCTTCGTCTGCCCAGCTTCAAAGAAAACTTGTGGAATCACAGCAACATACTACTATCGAAGAAACAAAGGTATATATTCATAAATAACACAGGACCAGATGTGTGTTAACCATATAAATGCATATATAAACAAGTACACAAGAATATGGAAGAAAACTAGAATAAATTTATTAAGATGAAAAGTAGCAAGAGGATTACAACCATATGTTCTGACCCAGCATCATCCTCCAGCTAGGAAGCCCTTCTTCACCTCAAGCAAAGATTAGATCACCCAACACTATGAATGTACACCAGAAAACCAACAACACTTCTCTATAAGATACAAAATTCCAGCCTCTGGATCTCTGTGATGAGGGATCCATATATAGATGATTACAGAGAGGTGAGTCATCTTTTGGGATCTTGATTAGTGTCTTCTCTCTGATAGTTCCTGCTTCCACTTGGAGAATGATGATCTCTTACTCATCCCTGGTCGAAAATGGAGGGGCAAGTGTCAGAGGGGAAGCTTCTGGAAGATTCCATGATCTTCCACCTCGCATTTTGTCTCTGCCATTTGTCCATTCCCGACCATCGCACCCTACAGAGGAGAAATTTAGTATGCATCGCACCTTGTACACTGGGAAAGTGATATGCATTGCACCCTCTGCACTGAGCTTTCAGTATGGTCCAGTTTTGACCATTTATGAGCAGTTTTCAGTGGAGAACTTTTGGGAGATGATGTAGTCAACTGACCTTGTTCCTTTAGGTAGTGAAGCAACACTTTTAGGGACTTAGGAGCCCTCAGTTTATGGACATTTATGATTGGGGTTGAAGTGTCCAAAAATGTCTATAATAGTTGCCCCCCTAAAGCATGAGGTCGTTAATCTTTCTGATGTCCGGTGAAATGCTTTACTATGAGGATCCGAAGTTTTTCCGAGCTGGGAGGCGACCTGTAATAAGATACAATACAATACATTATTTTGACAACATTTTTTCATGATCTAGCTGAGGCGGGCATTCCCA
>APFE031532589.1:0-22765 GCA_000404065.3 Pinus taeda
GCCGCGACCCGATCTTCACCAGCAATTTTTGGCAGGAACTCTTCAGAATACAAGGCACTCAACTAAAACTCAGTACTTCCTACCATCCGCAAACAGATGGTCAAACTGAAGCAGTCAACAAATGTCTAGAAACCTACCTTAGGTGTTTTACTTCAGAAAAACAACACCTTTGGTTACAGTAGCTACCTCTGGCAGAATGGTGGTATAACACCAACTATCATGCCACCACCAAAATGACTCCCTATGAAGCAGTATATGGTCAACTCCCGTCTTCACCTACTTCATATCTCAAGGGTTGCTCAAAAGTCCAAGCAGTGGATCAACTCCTACAACACCGCGCAACTATGCTCGCCCATCTTCGAGAGAATCTTCATCAAGCTCAGAACCGCATGACGCAACAGGTAGACCAGCATCGCTCAGAGCGCCAATTTCAAGAAGGGGATCAGGTCTTTTTACGGCTCCAACCATATAAGCAAACATCACTCAAAGACAAGGGATGTTAGAAACTCTCTCCCAAATTCTACGGACCATATCAAGTACTTCAACGCATTGGAGAAGTGGCCTACAAGTTGGCTTTGCCACCTACTGCAAAAATCCATCCAGTTTTTCATGTCTCATGCCTCAAGAAAGTGATTGGGAACAATTGCAGAATTCATACTAGTCTACTGGAATTGGACAAAGAAGGATCCATCTGGCTTCAACCAGAACAAGTCCTCGACACACGAGTCAAGCAACTGCGCGGCCGCATGATTAAGGAAGTTCTAGTCAAATGGAAAGACACCTCTCCAGAAGATGCAACTTGGGAGCCAGCCACTATTCTGCAGCAGTTTCCGCAGCTTCAGCATTGAGGACAAGGCTAGTCTTAAGGGGGTGGGCATGTTAGGGTCCCACCCTAACCCCATTATCTATGTAATGGGACCACGTCATAGCCAAGATTCAATAAAGCCCATATTAATAATTGTAAGTGGTTAATCCACAATTAATAAAGGAACCACAGTTAGTTGCAAATGGGCTGTAGTATTAGATAGATGGTGTTAGTAATACGCGGTATTGGCCCGTGGTATTACACGTAGGAGTCATATATAAAGGATAGAAACTCCCTGCAAGGAGCATCGTGTCTTATTTTTGTAATCGAGCTCTGCTCTATTGGAGGTTGCCCCCTTGAAGAGGCAAGTGAACATTACTCTCTGAATAATAAAATCATTGCCATTCTGTGTTCTCGATATCTTTTCTTCGCATATTTTGTGTTCTCAGTCTCTTTTCTTCGCATATTCTGTATTTGGGTATCATTTGCAGGTTAAGAGCATAACACTATGCAACATTACAATATTATTGAGGATTTAGCTCAAGCACCTTCGCCGATGTCTCCCTTCGCAGTTCTCCAATCCTGTCCAATGCAATGGATGTCATTGTTTTCTGTTATAGGTGTTATCGATCCTTTTGATTTGATTATGATTACTTTCGATGTAGAGAATCATGTCCCTCTTCTTCATCACTAGATTGCATTTATAATACAGTTCCTTATCAAAGGAAATATGATTTATCGAACGGTTATTGATGAAGGCACCTCAACGCACATCATCTTAGTTTCGTGTTGGAAAGCCATTGGCTCTCCCTGTCTTAACCAGTCTCCTAATACCTTAGAAGCCTTTGATGGTGGAGGTTCATGTCCATATGGAATTCTCATGAACTTGTTCATTACATTAGAAGGAAATACTGTTGAATTAGAAGTACAAGTTGTAGATGCCAATCTCAACTACAACATTCTTCTTGGTTCTGCATACTTTGTTTTCCTCATGATAGAAAAATTGTCACGGTTTATCAACCATCCTTATTTTCTTCTGGTTCATCGAACTACAATGTTCCTTACATGGTAAATACTGAGATTCCTCATGAGAGTGTGGGGGCACATCTCTTCAAAGAATCTGCTTTAATGGGCACCTTTTCTTTCCCACCTCTGAATGTTCATTCGGTAAATATGATATCAAACTCTATGGATCCTTGGATTATCCCTACTGAATATCAAATTAATTCATTTGGTGATCCTATGCCTTTAAGTCCATTGGAGATAAATTATCAAGAAATTGTCTTAGCTTCGATGACCACATCAGAAAGTCATATTGTATTCAGTATGAACCTGGACACTTATGTGCCATCTCCCTGGATGGGTTCTTAGGATTCTCTGAATCCTTTGAACGAGACATTCCCTACCGATGAGAGTATCGTTGAGCTCATGTCTTTGGATGAAATTCCATGGAGCAGTTTACATCATCATTCTTCTTTTCTTCCTAGCCTCGATGAGATGCCTTCCTGTCTTGAAGCCTCTGTTTCTCATTCTCCTACACCTCCACATTAGACATCTGCCCTGATGCATGAAGTCTTGTTGGATGGTAATATGGGAAACATCACTGCTACAATGCCTCTTGACATTTTCGTTAAAGTAGAAATTGTCGAGAATAATAATATTGGGGTTTCCTGTTCTATAGATGAGATCAGGATTTATACTCATCTTTCTAAAGAATTCCGAGACATTTTCTCTTGGTCATATGAGGAAATGCCCTATATCGATCCAACCATTGTGGTGCATGAGATTCTGACTAATCCTGGTGCTAAGGCTATTCGACAATGGCTTTGCCTTGTGCACCCTCAAAAGGTTGCTGCTATCGAATCAGAAGTATAGAAACTTTTGAAAGTGGGTTTCATTTATCCTATTCCATTGATGAATTGGGTATCCAATATCGTCCTTGTTGCCAAAAAGCAAGGCGTGATACGTGTTTGTGTTGATTACTGCAATATCAACCTCGCATGTCCTAAGGACAATTATCCTACTCCCTTTAACGACCAAATCATTGATGAATGCACTGGGACTAAGATTTTTTCGTTGATGGATGATTTTTTTGGCTATAACCAGACTAATATTCTAGCTACCGATCAGCATAAAATTACCTTTATCTATCCCTTGGGTACTTTCGCTTACACAAATATTCCTTTCGGTTTGAAGAATGTTGGTGCTACCTTCCAACGAGCAATGTCTTATGCATTTCATGACATTCGACACATTGTTTATCCATACCTGGACAACTTACTAGCTCATTCGGATAAATGTCATGACCATTTTGATCACTTAAGAGCTATCTTTTTATGATGTTAGCCTTACAATATCCGTCTCAATCCACACAAGTGTGTGTTTTGCGTCGAGTTTGGCTCGCTCTTAGGTTTTGTGGTGTCTTCCAAAGGTATGAGGATTGATCCAATGAAAGATGAGGCCATAATCAATTTAGCCCCCCCCCCCGACATTATTAATACAATTGTAGAGCCTACAGGGAAAATATAATTTTCTCCATTGATTTGTCCTTAATTACATTGAACTTGCCAAGGGTTTTACTCGCTTACTTAAGAAGGGGATTCCTTTTATTTGGGATGAAGTTTCCCAGGAATCCTTCGATGCTTTATAGAATGTGTTTATTAGTGCTCCTTTACTACATCCCCCCAAATATCATTGCGATTACTTCTTGTATTTGGCTGCAACTGATACCACTATTTGTATGGTGTTAGTTCAGGATGACAATGACGATGACGAGCATGTGGTTTATTATCTGATCTAGAATCTTCTTGATACTGAGTCTTGATATGCTCATGTCGAGAATCTTACCTTGGTGACAGTGCATGTCGTCCAAAGATTTCGACATTATATTCTGTTACGGAAAAGCACTGTGATTTCTTATTGTAACCCCATGACATATATACTAACTCTTCAGTTATTGGGGGGGGGAGGAATATTCCAAATGGATCATTATCCTACAGGAGTTTGATTTGGAATTTACTGCTGCCAAATCAGACAAATCACTAGTCTTTTCTTAGTTGATATGTGCTCTTCCATCTGCAAGCACTCCAACTGATTTTAATGGGCATATACCGGATGAAACTTTTTTTCTAACCAACACTCTTGACCTATCCCCATTCCATTCTTGGCTAATCTGGTCATTGATATCATATTTTTTTCGTTTAAGGCTTTAAATCCTTGTTATTGTAAACATGTTTTTTCTAGTTTTTATTTTTAATTACAAAATAGACAACATGCCCAATGGAACACTAGGAGGAATATTTGATTTTGTTTTTGCAGGAAAGGCATTTATCTGTGATCCTTGAAACCTCACAAGGAGGATTTCTTCACCAGAAGGAGCCAGTGTTAGCCTCACGAGCAAAAGGCCCAAAATTGAATCCATATATGTTCTTAAAGTTTCCAAATTTACTTAAAATCATCCCAAGGGATCTAAAAATGCTCTTGAAATCTTCAGCATTTGCTCAAAATCATCCAAAGGTTAAAATCAACGCAAGAGGAGAGCCCTTGGAGGGGCAGAAATACACTATCCGGAGGAAAAAAGCACTTGAAAAACCATGAAAAAGCCAAAATCACAAGCTTAAACATTGAAAGAACAACAACCATTAGATCTGGCTAATCAATGACCCAGATCTAAGTGGCTAATCGCAATCGGCACTACAAAGAGGACGATTTAAAGAAGGGGCGTAGGACACTACCGATTAGTGATCTCTGATGATCAGATCAACGGGTGACATTGGCGAGGTGTCAACGATTTAGGAAAGGGCCCTCGGCATGAGTGATAAGGGATTGTGATCGGATTTCATCGCTATATCCCAATGGAGTAGCACCAAGCGGTGGGGCCTATGCACAAGTATATGGGTGATGTGATAACCGGGCCCGATGGTTATATATACGATATTTGATAATATTTTAGGTCCATGGGTACGACGATTTTAATACATTTTTAATGTATTTCGTTATATAATGAAAAACAAAGGAACATAGGGCAGTGTGGATAATGATGAGCCCAAACCTGAAAGGGTCCAGGAAGTGAAATATATAAAATTTGAGATCTCTCGAAAGCCATCTTTAATGTATTTCACATATTTTCAATATAAATGGAAAATCACAAAACTAGAAGGATTTCGGGAAATCCAAAGGCGATAAGTGGTTTAGGCCAAGAGTCTTGATACTGAGTCTTGATATGCTCATGTCGAGAATCTTACCTTGGTGACAGTGCATGTCGTCCAAAGATTTCGACATTATATTCTGTTACGGAAAAGCACTGTGATTTCTTAGTGTAACCCCATGACATATATACTAACTCTTCAGTTATTGGGGGGGGGGAATATTCCAAATGGATCATTATCCTACAGGAGTTTGATTTGGAATTTACTACTGCCAAATCAGACAAATCACTAGTCTTTTCTTAGTTGATATGTGCTCTTCCATCTGCAAGGACTCCAACTGATTTTAATGGGCATATACCGGATGAAACTTTGTTTCTAACCAACACTCTTGACACAAGTATATGGGTGATGTGATAACCGGGCCCAACGGTTATATATACGATATTTGATAATATTTCAGGTCCATGGGTACGATGATTTTAATACATTTTTAATGTATTTCGTTATATAATGAAATACAAAGGAACATAGGGCAGTGTGGATAATGATGAGCCCGAACCTGAAAGGGTCCACGAAGTGAAATATAAAAAATTTGAGATCTGTGGAAAGCCATCTTTAATGAATTTCGCATATTTTCAATATAAATGGAAAATCGCAAAACTAGAAGGATTTCGGGAAATCCAAAGGCGATAAGTGGTTTAGGCCAAGCCCCTACTGATGCCATATAGCGACCGCCATGCGTCAAGGACAAGGAGAGAGAAAACCACCCTCATCGGGCGCTTAACTCCAATACAAAAGAGACGCGTGAAATGGATCATCACCATTGGATCTAGAACTCCCACATCAATAGTGGAGATGTCATATCACCCAAAAGGCAAGCCTCATGGACATATATATCCCATTTTTAAGGTCTTTTGAAGTTCGAAAAGGACAAAGAGGGGCGGGACTTCTCCATATTCTTGTGTTTTCTATTTAAAACAGAAACAATACGGCAGTGTTGTTCTGTATTTACAGAAAGCATGCATTGCTAACATTTTAAAGGGCACAACGCAACAAAGCATGCCAGACACAGCCACAAAAATAGAGATCATGAAGTAGACAACGCAACTAGCCCAAAAAAAAAATATCATGGGAACCTACAATGCAACATAACCTGAAGCAGAATCTGTCATGAGGCATCAACAGCATAGCTTATCCAAAACCAACAAGTGATCATGGAGAATCTCTGGCATGAGAGAGCTCCTAGAAAACGCATCAAACTACCTAAAGGTGGTTATTCCTCTGTGTATCAAACAGTTAAGGGATAGAGAGGACAGATTAAGACTCTGAGCCTTTGAGAGCTCAACATCATGGTAAAAGGCCTATAAAAGGTTGAAAACTAAATGTAGCAAGGGTTCAACTTCTCGAGATTGTTGCTACTTTGTTCCTTCAAGCTTCTCATCTTCATTCTAGCAATATAAGCTTATTTTGCTATTATATGTTCAATTTCCATTTTCTCTGCTATTCTACGCTTGCACGTGAATAGGTTATTCATGTTTTATGCTGTATCTAATGCCAAATAACTGTCATCTTATCTCTGCATTCATAAATTAGATTTATAAGTTTCATTTACTACATGTAGTTGGCCATTCATATGTATTTATGTATGCAATATGCTGGTACAATTAGTATTCTCCATCTACCCATTAAATCAATAAACTATTGAGCATTCAGAGTCCAAAGCCTTGTATTGTTGAGGGTGTTCATGCATGCCTTGAGTGAGAACAGAGCTGAAATGGTTATCTCACTTGATCCAAACCATCATCCATTCCAATAGTTCTGAGAACAATATTGAAGATTATATGTTACAAGGCATCTCCGAGCTACAACCTAGGAGAGTTTCCTCTAGAGATAACATGACGATCGAAATGTAAATATGTTATTTTCATATATTACTTATGCTTATAATGTCATTAATCACTAGTCAAATTTGTGGTTAATATTCAAAACATTATTTACGTGTAATTCCCTAGGTGATAAGATCATTTTATGATCCTCC
Organism: Pinus taeda; assembly: GCA_000404065.3. NCBI lineage: Eukaryota > Viridiplantae > Streptophyta > Pinopsida > Pinales > Pinaceae > Pinus > Pinus taeda. The sequence continues at coordinate 6,992 of APFE031532589.1, forward strand.
TTGGGGTCATGTAAGCTTATGGTAAAAAATCAAGGTTAAAAGTATTTTATTTTGAATTTATTAATTAATTAACACCTTATATAATTTTTTTAAGTTTTGATTTTTGTGTTGAAATTGTAATAATTGTTTAGAATGAGTTTTTAAGATATAAATGGATTCATCCCTTTAAGAAACCCTAACGAGGATACAACTCACACATGATTCTAAGGAATTTTTGTTAAATTTTTAAATATATTACTTAAAAAATAAGGGAAAAAATTATAACACAACATTGCTGAAAGGAAAAATTATTAGAATGAACCTTAAAATTTTAAAAAGAGTTTTAAGCCTTATTTTATTATTTTATATTATTATTAAAATAATTTTTTAATAAGCAATCACCATTTTTAAGAAAACTTGAACCTAATATATAGTTGTCGCGAATATCAAGTATCTTTATCCTGAAATATAGGTAATAAAGTAATTATTTACAATATTTATTTATACCTTTATTACCATTCATAATACTGTAGAATTTAGTAAAGAACGTTAACTTTTCTCAATTATAATTTCAAATCCCCTATTAATTCCGGCAACGATATCTTAACATGAAACTATTACACTGTCCTCGTGGATTCATACTGCGGTTCGTAGCATATCCTCTGTTTTGAGTGATTTAAGCGCTGAGAATTAGGTTTTAATATCATAGAGTGAGCTTTTGATTCCTCCACGGTGCTATGGATAGAGAAGAGAAAAAGAAAAGAGCTGGCATTCCAAGTTGAAGTTTGCACTATGGGCTAACAGAGTTACCATAAAAAATTCCATAGGGAATTCTCCATTTAAACTGGTTTATGGTGCTAATGTTGTTTTTCCTATCCAACTCGTTCTCCCTGTGGCTAAACTCTTGCAAGAAGAACAAGATGAAGAGAATTACATGGTAAGAAGAATGAATAACCTGGTTGAACTATAGGAGATGAGAGAGTAGCTAGTCGAGAAGTCAAAGGCTCATCAAAAGACAATCAATTTCTTTGATAGGAAGGAAAAAGTGGAAAATTTCCAAGTTGGTGATTGGGTGCTTAAATGGGATGCATTTAAGGAAAAGAAAGATAATCATGGCAAGTTTGACTCTTTATGGATAGGTCCTTTTGTCATCGCTCAAGTTCAGTAGAAAAATACATTCATTCTGCACAGTCTAGAAGGAGGAGATACTTTTGGTAGCCGAGTAAATGGGCGCTAATTGAAACTTTATTTCGTTTAAGGCTTTAAATCCTTGTTATTGTAAACATGTTTTTTCTAGTTTTTATTTTTCATTACAAAATAGACAACATGCCCAATGGAACACTAGGAGGAAGATTTGATTTTGTTTTTGCAGGAAAGGCATTTATCTGTGATCCTTGAAACCTCACAAGGAGGATTTCTTCACCAGAAGGAGCCAGTGTTAGCCTCACGAGCAAAAGGCCCAAAATTGAATCCATATATGTTCTTAAAGTTTCCAAATTTACTTAAAATCATCCCAAGGGATCTAAAAATGCTCTTGAAATCTTGAGCATTTGCTCAAAATCATCCAAAGTTTAAAATCAACGCAAGAGGAGAGCCCTTGGAGGGGCAGAAATAGACTATCTCGAGGAAAAAAGCACTTGAAAAACCATGAAAAATCCAAAATCACAAGCTTAAACATTGAAAGAACAACAATCATTAGATCTGGCTAATCAATGACCTAGATCTAAGTGGCTAATCGCAATCGGCACTACAAAGAGGACAACTTAAAGAAGGGGCGTAGGACACTACCGATTAGTGATCTCCGATGATCAGATCAACGGGTCACATTGGCGAGGTGTCAACGATTTAGGAAAGGGCCCTCGGCATGAGTGATAAGGGATTGTGATCGGATTTCATCGCTATATCCCAATGGAGTAGCACCAAGCGGTGGGGCCTATGCACAAGTATATGGGTGATGTGATAACCGGGCCCGATGGTTATATATACGATATTTGATAATATTTTAGGTCCATGGGTACGACGATTTTAATACATTTTTAATGTATTTCGTTATATAATGAAAAACAAAGGAACATAGGGCAGTGTGGATAATGATGAGCCCAAACCTGAAAGGGTCCAGGAAGTGAAATATATAAAATTTGAGATCTCTCGAAAGCCATCTTTAATGTATTTCACATATTTTCAATATAAATGGAAAATCGCAAAACTAGAAGGATTTCGGGAAATCCAAAGGCGATAAGTGGTTTAGGCCAAGCCCCTACTGATGCCATATAGCGACCGCCATGCGTCAAGGACAAGGAGAGAGAAAACCACCCTCATCGGGCGCTTAACTCCAGTAGAAAAGAGCCGCCTGAAATGGATCATCACCATTGGATCTAGAACTCCCACATCAACAGTGGAGATGTCATATCACCCAAAAGGCAAACCTCATGGACATATATCCCATTTTTAAGGTCTTTTGAAGTTCGAAAAGGACAAAGAGTGGCGGGACTTCTCCATATTCTTGTGTTTTCTATTTAAAACAGAAACAGTACGGCAGTGTTGTTCTGTATTTACAGAAAGCATGCATTGCTAACATTTTAAAGGGCACAACGCAACAAAGCATGCCGGACACAGCCACAAAAATAGAGATCATGAAGTAGACAACGCAACTAGCCCAAAACAAAAATATCATTGGAACCTACAATGCAACATAACCTGAAGCAGAATCTGTCATGAGGCATCAACAGCATAGCTTATCCAAAACCAACAAGTGATCATGGAGCATCTCTGGCATGAGAGAGCTCCTAGACAATGCATCAAACTACCTAAAGGTGGTTATTCCTCTGTGTATCAAACAATTAAGGGATAGAGAGGACATATTAAGACTCTGAGCCTTTGCGAGCTCAACATCATGGTAAAAGGCCTATAAAAGGTTGAAAACTAAATGTAGCAAGGGTTCAACTTCTCGAGATTGTTGCTACTTTGTTCCTTCAAGCTTCTCATCTTCATTCTAGCAATATAAGCTTATTTTGCTATTATATGTTCAATTTCCATTTTCTCTACTATTCTACGCTTGCACTTGAATAGGTTATTCATGTTTTATGCTGTATCTAATGCCAAATAACTGTCATCTTATCTCTGCATTCATAAATTAGATTTATAAGTTTCATTTACTACATGTAGCTGGCCATTCATATGTATTTATGTATGCAATATGCTGGTACAATTAGTATTCTCCATCTACCCATTACATCAATAAACTATTGAGCATTAAGAGTCCAAAGCCTTGTATTGTTGAGGGTGTTCATGCATGCCTTGAGTGAGAACAGAGTTGAAATGGTTATCTCACTTGATCCAAACCATCATCCATTCCAATAGTTCTGAGAACAATATTGAAGATTATATGTTACAAGGCATCTCCGAGCTACAACCTAGGAGAGTTTCCTCTAGAGACAACATGACCATCGAAATGTAAATATGTTATTTTCATATATTACTTATGCTTATAATGTCATTAATCACTAGTCAAATTTGTGGTTAATATTCAAAACATTATTTACGTGTAATTCCCTAGGTGATAAGATCATTTTATGATCCTCCTTGGGGTCATGTAAGCTTATGGTAAAAAATCAAGGTTAAAAGTATTTTATTTTGAATTTATTAATTAATTAACACCTTATATAATTTTTTTAAGTTTTGATTTTTGTGTTGAAATTGTAATAATTGTTTAGAATGAGTTTTTAAGATATAAATGGATTCATCCCTTTAAGAAACCCTAACGAGGATACAACTCACACATGATTCTAAGGAATATTTGTTAAATTTTTAAATATATTACTTAAAAAATAAGGGAAAAAATTATAACACAACATTGCTGAAAGGAAAAATTATTAGAATGAACCTTAAAATTTTAAAAAGAGTTTTAAGCCTTATTTTATTATTTTATATTATTTATTAAAATAATGTTAATAAGAAATCACCATTTTTAAGAAAACTTGAACCTAATATATAGTTGTCGCGAATATCAAGTTTCTTTATCGTCAAATATAGTTAATAAAGTAATTATTTACAATATTTATTATACCTTTATTACCATTCATAATACTGTAGAATTTAGTAAAGAACGTTAACTTTTCTCAATTATTATTTCAAATCCCCTATTAATTCCGGCAACGATTTCTTAACATGAAACTATTCCATTGTCCTCGTGGATTCATACTGCGTTTCGTAGCATACCCTCTGTTTTAAGGGATTTAAGCGCTGAGAATTAGGTTTTAATATCATAGAGTGAGCTTTTGATTCCTCCACGGTGCTATGGATAGAGAAGAGAAAAAGAAAAGAGCTGGCATTCCAAGTTGAAGTTTGCACTATGGGCTAACAGAGTTACCATAAAAAATTCCATAGGGAATTCTCCATTTAAACTGGTTTATGGTGCTAATGTTGTTTTTCCTATCCAACTCGTTCTCCCTGTGGCTAAACTATTGCAAGAAGAACAAGATGAAGAGAATTACATGGTAAGAAGAATGAATAACCTGGTTGAACTATAGGAGATGAGAGAGTAGCTAGTGGAGAAGTCAAAGGCTCATCAAAAGACAATCAATTTCTTTGATAGGAAGGAAAAAGTGGAAAATTTCCAAGTTGGTGATTGGGTGCTTAAATGGGATGCATTTAAGGAAAAGAAAGATAATCATGGCAAGTTTGACTCTTTATGGATAGGTCCTTTTGTCATCGCTCAAGTTCAGTAGAAAAATACATTCATTCTGCACAGTCTAGAAGGAGGAGATACTTTTGGTAGCCGAGTAAATGGGCGCTAATTGAAACTTTATTTCGTTTAAGGCTTTAAATCCTTGTTATTGTAAACATGTTTTTTCTAGTTTTTATTTTTCATTACAAAATAGACAACATGCCCAATGGAACACTAGGAGGAAGATTTGATTTTGTTTTTGCAGGAAAGGCATTTATCTGTGATCCTTGAAACCTCACAAGGAGGATTTCTTCACCAGAAGGAGCCAGTGTTAGCCTCACGAGCAAAAGGCCCAAAATTGAATCCATATATGTTCTTAAAGTTTCCAAATTTACTTAAAATCATCCCAAGGGATCTAAAAATGCTCTTGAAATCTTCAGCATTTGCTCAAAATCATCCAAAGGTTAAAATCAACGCAAGAGGAGAGCCCTTGGAGGGGCAGAAATAGACTATCCGGAGGAAAAAAGCACTTGAAAAACCATGAAAAATCCAAAATCACAAGCTTAAACATTGAAAGAACAACAACCATTAGATCTGGCTAATCAATGACCAAGATCTAAGTGTCTAATCGCAATCGGCACTACAAAGAAGACGACTTAAAGAAGGGGCGTACGACACTACCGATTAGTGATCTCCGATGATCAGATCAACGGGTCACATTGGTGAGGTGTCAACGATTTAGGAAAGGGCCCTCGGCATGAGTGATAAGGGATTGTGATCGGATTTCATCGCTATATCCCAATGGAGTAGCACCAAGCGGTGGGGCCTATGCACAAGGATATGGGTGATGTGATAACCGGGCCCGACGGTTATATATACGATATTTGATAATATTTCAGGTCCATGGGTACGATGATTTTAATACATTTTTAATGTATTTTGTTATATAATGAAAAACAAAGGAACATAGGGCAGTGTGGATAATGATGAGCCCAAACCTGAAAGGGTCCAGGAAGTGAAATATATAAAATTTGAGATCTCTCGAAAGCCATCTTTAATGTATTTCACATATTTTCAATATAAATGGAAAATCGCAAAACTAGAAGGATTTCGGGAAATCCAAAGGCGATAAGTGGTTTAGGCCAAGCCCCTACTGATGCCATATAGCGACCGCCATGCGTCAAGGACAAGGAGAGACAAAACCACCCTCATCGGGCGCTTAACTCCAGTAGAAAAGAGCCGCCTCAAATGGATCATCACCATTGGATCTAGAACTCCCACATCAACAGTGGAGATGTCATATCACCCAAAAGGCAAACCTGATGGACATATATCCCATTTTTGAGGTCTTTTGAAGTTCAGAAAGGACAAAGAGGGGCGGGACTTCTCCATATTGTTGTGTTTTCTGTTTAAAACAGAAACATTACGGCAGTGTTGTTCTGTATTTACAGAAAGCATGCATTGCTAACATTTTAAAGGGCACAACGCAACAAAGCATGCCGAACACAGCCACAACAATAGAGATCATGGAGTAGGCAACGCAACTAGCCCAAAACAAAAATATCATGGGCACCTACAATGCAACACAACATGAAGCAGAATCTATCATGAGGCATCAACAACATAGCTTATCCAAAACCAACAAGTGATCATGGAGCATCTGTGGCATGAGAGAGCTCCTAGACAGCGCATCAAACTACCTAAAGGTGGTTATTCCTCTGTGAATCAAACAGTTGAGGGATAGAGAGGACAGATTAAGACTCTGAGTCTTTGAGAGCTCAACATCATGGTAAAAGGCCTATAAAAGGCTGAAAACTAAATGTAGCAAGGGTTCAACTTCTCGAGATTGTTGCTACTTTGTTCCTTCAAGCTTCTCATCTTCATTCTAGCAATATAAGCTTACTTTTCTATTATATGTTCAATTTCCATTTTCTCTGCTATTCTACGCTTGCACTTGAATAGGTTATTCATGTTTTATGGTGTATCTAATGCCAAATAACTGTCATCTTATCTGTGCATTCATAAATTAGATTTGCAAGTTTCATTTACTACATGCAGCTGGCCATTCATATGTATTTATGTATGCAATCTGCTGGTACAATTAGTATTCTCCATCTACCCATTAAATCAATAAACTATTGAGCATTAACAGTCCAAAGCCTTGTATTGTTGAGGGTGTTCATGCATGTCTTGAGTGAGAACAGAGGTGAAATGGTTATCTCACTTGATCCAAACCATCATCCATTCCAATAGTTCTCATAACAATATTGAAGATTATATGTTACAAGGCATCTCCGAGCTGCAACCTAGGAGAGTTTCCTCTAGAGATAACATGGCCATCGAAATGTAAATATGTTATTTTCATATTACTTATGTTTATAATGTCATTAATCACTAGTCAAATTTGTGGTTAATATTCAAAACATTATTTACGTGTAATTCCCTAGGTGATAAGATCATTTTATGATCCTCCATGGGGTCATGTAAGTTTATGGTAAAAAATCAAGGTTAAAAATATTTTATTTTGAATTTATTAATTAATTAACATCTTGTCTAATTTTTTTAAGTTTTGATTTTTGTGCTGAAATTGTAATAATTGTTTAGAATGACTTTTTAAGATATAAATGGATTCATCCCTTTAAAAAACCCTAACGAAGATACAACTCACAGATACAACTCACACATGATTCTAAGGAATTTTTGTTAAATTTTAAAATATATTACTTAAAAATTAAGGGACAAAATTATAACAGAACATTGGTGAAAGGAAAAATTATTAGAATGAACCTTAAAATTTTAAAAAGAGTTTTAAGCCTTATTTTATTATTTTATATTATTATTAAAATAATTTTTTAATAAGCCATAACCATTTTTAAGAAAACTTGAACCTAATATATAGTTGTCGCGAATATCAAGTATCTTTATCCTGAAATATAGTTAATAAAGTAATTATTTACAATATTTATTTATACCTTTATTACCATTCATAATACTGTAGAATTTAGTAAAAAACGTTAACTTTTCTCAATTATTATTTCAAATCCCCTATTAATTCCGGCAACGATATCTTAACATGAAACTATTACACTGTCCTCGTGGATTCATACTGCGGTTCGTAGCATATCCTCTGTTTTGAGTGATTTAAGCGTTGAGAATTAGGTTTTAATATCGTAGAGTGAGCTTTTGATTCCTCCACGGCGCTATGGATAGCGAAGAGAAAAACCTAGCGGGGACAAGCTCTGACCGTCCTTGCGGAAAAACGACCAAGCGGAATACGGAATCAGAGGCCGAGCAAGAGGGCTGTCCAGGTGATTTGCAGAAGCAACCTCATGAGGCTAAGAAAGAACGTTGGAGATTGGACGTGCCGAATGAGTGTAGAGAACCATTATATGAACTCACTAAGGGCTTGGATTTGAGATCTACGGGAGCTGCGGTGTGGTGGATGTTACCGTCTGAAATCAATAGATTGACAGACTTGACAAAAGAGCTAGAGTGTGAGAAAGGCGGACAGGCGATTGATTGGTTATTATCAATGGCGCCCCATATAATAAGTCTCACAAGAGAACTGGGGTTGCAGAATGGCAAACAAACCCTAAATTGGCTAGTGTCAAAACAGACTAAGCGTTTGCTGGAGCTGACTAGACTGCTAGGGTTGGACAATGGGGGGCAGACACTGGATTACCTAATATCAATGGCCGAAGTAAGCAAAGAAATTCCGCCTAACTTATCATTCGCCACGGACGTCCCCGCTCAGTTTCCATCGGAGCAATTTCTGACACCAACTTTCAAACATCCAGGAGGAGCCGAAGACCCGCGGTCTTCTTCGAAACAGCAGCCCTTTGTACTGGAACGCATTCGGCAGCTAACTGCATTCGGTCCTTCAGCAGCAAATAATAGTGTCCCTCCGCTTCCACTGCCGACACAATCCACACTGCCAGAGAGGATTGCTACAGGCAGTGAAATAATTGAAGACTCTAACTTTTCATCCTTAACGAATGCTCAACCTCAACAGCAATTCCAAAGCTATGTACCTCTTGTAGGAGAAAAGCAGCAGTGGAATCAATTTCTTGCTAGCAGTAGTGAGCTCCAAGGAGGGCAAATCACTGACCAATATTTCGACAGGAATAGAGGTATCCCTAATCTCTCCAACAACTTTAATCGAAGAGGAATAGATCCTGGGAATGGCGATCATGGAGGGGCCCCATTACAAACTTCCTACACGATTGAGGCCAACGCAAACGAAGCAATGAATCAGGGAGGCAAGACAGCTCCTGTGCAGGGTTTGAGAACGAGCACTGTTGATGCTGTGGATGTGGGATATGATCAACGATTTCAAGGTAGATACCTAGCAGGGATGCCATTAGAGATACAAGTGCAGAACAACACAATTGTCACGGGAGACAGATTACAGCAGAATCATAGTAACCAATACTTTGATCCACCTGCCGTGAATCAAGGTTTCATTGACGTTTCAATGAATCCACGCGTCAACCAAAGGATTGGGCCAGAGTATGAATTTGGGAGAATTCAGGGCTGGAACCAGTACCAGAACCCGGCGGGGACTCAAATGGAAGGCACTCATGAAATGCACGGAGAACCACCGTGGCCAAAGGAATAGCAGAATTATGCAGGAATTGCTAGTACATTTGTCACTGACCTGACTGGAATTTGGTAGATTGACAATATCATATTGTGTTTTTCTATTCGTAAGTATAAGATAACTGCCCCTGAATAGGTAGGCTGAACAATCTGACTACGTCAGTCTTTCAAATAGATAAAATTTTAGTTCCAATATATGAATTCTAATCTTTTTGCATATTGTCATATTTTGTTTATAGTTTATTTTTCCGGTTTTGCAGGACGTGAACGGGATGCGGTTGGAGGAAGTTGAAACAACGTAGTATAGTCAGAGAATTAGAAGAATTAGAAAATGTCAATTGATTAGCATCATGTATCAATGTAGGCCTTGATTACGTTTTAAACCTTGTTGGTATTAGCTACTTGCAAATTGTCTTACAGTTACTTCGATTCCAATTTTATGCAGAGGTATTTGCGAAGTGCAAATTTTTCTTTTCAATTTTAAATGTCATTCGTTTATTATTATTGGATAGTTAGTTCTAAGTGTCATTGTTTTATTGTTATTGGATGGTTATTTTTTATCTTAATATTTGGTATTGTCATGAATATACTACATGACATATATTGCTTACATGATTAAATATATATTGCTTACATGGTTTATATTTAACCAGTTTGTTTAGATTATTGGATGGTTAGTTTTAAGTGCCATTGTTTTATTGTTATTGAATGGTTATTTTCGATCGTAATATTTTGCACTTCAATTATTTCAATTTTAAATGTCATTCGTTTATTATTATTTCAATTTTAAATGTCATTAGTTTATTATTATTGCATGGTTAGTTCTAAGTGTCATTGTTTCATTGTTTTATTGTTATTGGATGGTTATTTTTTATGGTAATATTTGGTATTGTCATGAATATACTATATGACATATATTGCTTACATGGTTAAATATATATTGCTTACATGGTTTATATTTAACGAGTTTGTTTAGATTATTGGATGGTTAGTTCTAAGTGCCATTGTTTTATTGTTATTGGATGGTTATTTTCCATTGTAATATTTTGTAATATTTTGTATTGCAATGAATATACTACATGACAAATATTGGTTACATGGTTTATATTTAAGCAGTTTGTTTAGATTTAAGGAAAGAGCTTTATATATTTTATGAAAAAATATAAGTGGATAATGTGGGTGTCCACCTAAGCTCCCACCCCATGCTCCTATATCACTTCTTTTAACTCATGGTCCCAAATAGTGGTGATAAGAGAAGGAAAGTCTTTCTAGTTTTGTCAAAGAAGAAATTTCAAAGGCTAAGGTTTTAGTGCCCCAATAAATAACACTAGTAATGCATCTAGGTAAACATGGCTTAGTAGGCCAATCTATGGGGATTAGTTCCTCACCAAAAAAGTATAAACCCAAATTTTGTGTGGAAAAACTTTTTTCCTTGCTTTTTGAAGAACAAAGATGATCAAGATCTAATTCTTCAAAGTACACCTCTCTTTTGTGGCAGCCCCACCCTTGTTTCTCTTACAAAAATGCATTGCAAATAATTTAGAGACATGTAAAATTTAAAAGAGGGGACTAAGTCAAACAGACACATATTATAGAGGAGGAAGATTGCTTGCTTGACGTGTTGAGGTTTTTTTACTATTGGAGCAACACATTTTTTTAGGGTGGTTAAGTTGGGAAATATCTGGGTTGATCAACGGCTAAGGGAATCAAACCCCTTTGGCCATACTAGCACACACTAACCCAAAGGGGGTGGAGGAGAATTGACCCTGCTACCTCAAGGGGGTACTTAACAATGGGGACTCTACTAGTTGAGATAACCCTTGGGGATACTATTGGAGCAACAATTAGCAAAAACAAATTACTTTCTTTCCATTGGGGTATGGAGTCAAATAAAACTACATACTCACCAAAAGTTCAAAGGAGTAGCCATAGGGCCTTTAGATTAAATTATGGAATGGAGAGAAGGCCTTATTGAGCATGGATTGAGAAGCATTTAAGAATTTCTCAATGACACTTTCAAAAGAAAACATACACATTGTAAATATAGTCCAAATAGGGTGCTCAAAAACATATCCTATTTTTCACATCTCTTATTTTACAATTAGATTTCAAATGCATAACATGAAGAAAATAATAGTGAAAACACAATTACAGTAGGAAAAACATCACCAATGTTTCATAACACAAGTATATTGTGAAGAGTAGTTTATTAATAGTGCTCCAACAACGTGGAAAAAGTACATTGCTTGATAGAAAATGTTACAATGTTGAGGAACCAACCTCAATACTTCGAATGAATGAAGTATTTAAACATAATTTACAAAAATTATTAAAATTAATACCTCACTCACATGGAATTCTATTATTAACTGAAACTAACATAAATGAAATAATGTGACCAAAAGATGTGAATCTAGCGAAGGGCGATCTAGACATCTTGCACTGCTTTGGTGGAGAACATTGCTTAGTGGCCACTATTTGGGTGTTGAGCTCGTATTTTTAATCCTAGAATTCACACAACTTATCCCACTACTCTTCATGTGGAATGACAATCTTTGTTACCTTGAGGTAGATCTCATGTACCTGAGAGAGCAAAAGTGGGTTTCACTATAAAAATGTGTTTTATCCCATGTTGGATAAAACTCATGTTGCTGATAGCTTGATAACATTCTCTCCTTGTCATAGTACCTTTGATGTGGGAAGACTTGGCTATATCCTTTGCAATGTCTTGAAGCTTCTTCATGTAATCTTCCATGGTCATCAATTTATCATTAATCATAATTAAAGAAGGGAGACATTTCTTGTTTAAAGCTTCTATTCTAGTGGAAAACATGTTGAATGTTACCTCCAAAGTGTGACATTTCTTTGTAATCTCTAAAACGAAGTTCTTCTTTGTTAGAAGCTTCTTTAATTCCAAGCCTATTTCTATTCTATCATCTACCTCCAAATCATCCAACTCATCTATTTTTGGAATTGAGAAACTTTATGATGTTGTTTGTTGTGGCACCCATTTCTCCCGATTCAGCATTGATAATGGAAATGGTTTGGTTGGATTTCTCCATCAATTCCTTGTGCTCAAATATAATATGGATACATGGCCAGATTTCATCTCTCTTTTCAACAATATTTTTCCACATAATTTCTTTAACCTCGGTTAACCTCGGCGAGTGTGTTGCCAAATAGAGGACTGAGCTAACTTCTTCTATACCTCTATCTCGTTTTAAAAGTATCAGTCTTTGTATTGTGATCTTGTTACTTGAGCCTGCAATATTTTGATCTCTTTAGTCTCCAGAGACATGTTGTGCACTGCATTTGCCAACTGCAACAGGCACTGCTTGTTGTAGAAGATGTAGTTGTAGGAATGGTTGTGATAGGGAGTGCTTCCAAAGGGACAACAACCATTTTTGTGCCTTTTCCATTTTATTTAATCATATTTTCCATATTTGTCTCGATTTGCTTCAACTGTACACTCTGTTCTATGATGAGCTTCATCATGTTTGCCTTTTGTGCCTTTGTTTCTTCAATATCCTTGGCTAGAGTATCTTCTGTAGCTGGTAATTTCAACTTCTTCCTTAATGTTGCTATGTCTGTATTCTTTTCCTTACTAGCTCTTCTGAATCATCTATGTTTGCAGGGTCATAACCTATTTTGATAACCAAATCCTCCAGAACTTTGATCTTGGTGTCTTTGGCAAGTGCAGAGACCTCCTTCGTCTTTAGTTGTGATTGAACATTGTCTAATGTGACCTGCAATTTAGAAAAACTAATAGTAGTGTTAGTGAAATTGGAAAAAATAATTTGTTGAGTCTACTTGTGCATCTCCATTTGGTCAATGGGATGTATGTCTTTTACATCAAACTCAAATGTTTTCTTCTTGTAGTGTAATGATGGTGTGGGTTGGGGAACATGTGCCTCCATGAATGCCATTTGAATTTTACCTCTCTCTGAATTGAAGGCTAACAACAACCTGCTTTGAGAAATGGAAGTCTTATTTCGAGAACTGATTGTAGGTGTTGATTTTCAAGGTGTCATTCCTCATTTTAAACTTTTTAAAAATATCAAATACACTTTTCTCTGTCTCCTCTGTAGTATATTTGTTGGTATTCATAACCTGCTCTTGATCATGTGAATTTGTGGACGTAGTGGGAGAGAGTGTAGCTTGGTCACCTACTAATGAGGAAATAAGTGGCTTTCTCGTGGAAATAATGTTCTCCTCGTCTAAATCCTTGGTGAGGCTTAGGTTTGAACTAAGTTTGGCCTTCTTCCTATACATGATTTTGAAGCCTTCACTGAAAATTTTAGCCCCTCAAAGGGACTATTCTTCTCTACTTCTCTTTGTTGTTTTCTCCTGCATGGTAGGATTCTGTACTATGGAGGATAACACCTGATCCTCTGCCTCTTGTAGGGTGCTTTTTACACCATTGTAGCTGGTTTTTATACTTTTCTATCTCTAGTGTGGCTCTTTAAAAAATCAGAAGTCGACTTGTTTTCCAATCTTAACTTAGAAATGACCCCTAATGGATCATATGACCAGGTGAAACTAAGACTCAACTGCATTTCTTTTAGTAGCTTATCTGCTTCTTCCCCTACTTCCATGGTTTTGCAAATTAAATGCCCTATTTGTGTTTTGATTTTGAATGGGGACTTCTTTTTCTCGATCAATTTCATGTAATTCTAGTGTATGTACATCTTTATTGATTGAAATATTTACGTAAAAATCATCAAGCTGTTTATTTACACTAACATATTCAACAATCTGATTTCCTACTTCAGAGTCTTAATATTGACTAATGTGATCTTCTACTTCAGATTCTATGCTATTGTCTTCATACTCCTCTTTATATTGCAAAATGTTTTCAAACTGCTTATCACTTCCAAATACCTGCCAATGTCTCATATTATCAAGTACAACAGGACGATGTTTAATCTTCATTATATATTGTTTGTTTATATGAGGCATTTGGCATGTGCTAGCTAAAAAGTCTAACCCATTAGCCAACACATTGTGATTCCTTTGAATGAAAGAAAGATCATATTCTTCAAAAGTTCTTAAAAAGTCAAGGACAACATTCGTGTAGTTTCTCAACCTATGATGTTTTGCAGCATTTTCTCCCTTGATCTTTTTAATAATTAATTCAGAATATCCTTGAACAAAAATTCTTTTAGCACCTAATGTCTTTAATAATTGCAGTCCTAAGAGAAGTATCTCATATTATGCTATATTATGGGTGCATTGAAAATTGAGTTTATAGTAATGACCTTCTACATGATCATCACTCAAATTTGCATCATTAGTTTTATCCCCAATGTTTAATGCCTTCACTACCTGAGTCCTTTATATATTCTCGTTGATTAATTCAGTTAAGGGGATTGAAATTTTCAGCTTGGCAAGTTCATTTTCTATATTGAATGGTGTTAGATTTTTAAGCATGTTTGAAAAATTAGATTTATCAACAACTATTTTTGTGGCTGGTTGAATTTGTTGGTTGGTAGAAGGTAGCTTAGTTGATTATTTCTAGAAGAAGTATGAATTAGATTTTCCATAGTATCTTTTGTTAGTTTCTTTCCCAAATTTTTTGTGGCTTTCTTATAGAGATTTTGTGTAATTATCTTGGGATCAAAATCATAGTCCTTTTTGACAGGACTTTTTACATTCCTTTTACTTCCAGTATCTTCATTTTTCTTGCTTCTAAGATTGTATTGCCTATATACTTCCATTATAGAATTTTCAAATCCTTGTTTGTATTCTTCTGACTCTTGAGAATCCATTTCAGTTTGGGCTATAAAAAAAGCTCCTGCTCCTCCTGAGTGAGGAACACTATTTCATCTTCATTTACTGCTAAAAAATATATTTGATTGTCTTACAAATATTCCACAATGTTCCCATCATCATCTGTGTAATTTTCTTATAAAGGAGGCTCAATGTGCTAATCTGGCCCCTTTTGTTCTCTTTGTTTAATTTGGGGAACATTTCTCCTAAACCTTTGGTTTCTAGTTTGAGGGAGATTTTGGTTTTCTCTTGCTTGATTTTGGTCATTGAGGTTCACTCTTTGCATCATTTGATTGACTACTCTCACTAGGTTATCAATCTTATGATCAGCTTCATCAACCTCTTGGAGATCAAGCACATCACTCATCCTATCTATATATTGTTGAGCGGTATAAACACTAGTATTATCAAATATTACAATTTTGGAAGCATAATCTGTAGGCATAACATTTAGTTGGCCTGGTAACACCAAGGGTGCATACCTTCCTACCATAACTGTCATGGTATATTGACTTGAGCATGGACCTAATGGAGGTGCAACTTTAATGACTACAGGGGCAATAGGTATAGTAGTCTAAGAGATCACATGTTGAGAAGTTAAAACTATAGATTGAGTAGGACTAGGAGTTTGTAAATGTACAAATTGAGAAGATTGACTAGACAAAGAAGTTGTCACAATAGGTAAAGGAGTGAATTCATACTATTGAATAAAGGCTTCTTCTATAGCATGGTCCAACACTGAAACTAGACCTTGTAATTTG